>SNQJ01S0035255.1:59939-74815 GCA_010110895.2 Picea sitchensis
CCCTTTCACATTCTTAAGATCTTCCCACCAAATGGAAGCCTTTTTTTTCAGATTGAAGGTGGCTACTCGGGCCTTCAAATATTCTGAAAAATCACGGACTTTGAAATATTTCTTTAGTCCAAGCAGCCAGGCCTCTGCTTCCTCTCCCTTCCTTATCTCACCATCGAAGGAGGGTGGCTTTCCCTTTTTGAATTCCTCAAATTTATGACCCTTGGAAGTCTTTTCCTTCTTCTGTTTTCTTCGTGAATAGGAACTGGTTCTGTTGCTGGAAGAGTCTTCTGAATCACCATCTTCCTTCTCAGAGGAATCGCTCAACACTGGTCCCTTACCTTTGGGGTGGACCTTTTTCGAGGTGATCCTCTCAGTGTGGCCACTGACATGACCATGTTTCTGAGTTTCAGGTTCATATTACATTTGTCTTTATAGATCGGATAAACTCTGCAGTAAAACTGTGTTAATTTCTGTCTGCTTTTCTTATTCTTTAATCATCCTTTCATTGTCAGCCTTGCAGCTTTGCAACTCGACCATGAGACTCCTCACAGTCTCAGCTAGATTTGGAGGGGTCCCTATTGCCCTTCTTTCGTCAAACTCTTCGTCTCTATTGTGGGAGCCCTCTCCCACCTCTTGATGAGTCACCATTCTCTGCGTCTATAAATTCCCATGGTTGATCGCCCGCTTGGGTGCAAAAGAAAAATGTTGGTTGTTAGTCAATAGTTATATACATTTTTATAACCTGCACAAAAATTCATAATTCTTTCACATGCATACACAATCGGATTCTTATTTTCAAAATTTGATCCTTTGAATATAAAAGGGTTTAAGATAGAGGGTTACTCCTCCTAGGAGTGTTCCGAATGGAGCCTCTGCACAACTCGTCCATGAGCCCAAGCAGGCTGAGTGCTGTAACCATGCTCTAATAGTAATTTGTCACACACACACTACAACATACTAATTTTTTTTTTCCCCTTCTCCTCTTTTCCCCGAGGAATAGAATCCCCAAGACCCTACAGGGCTTTGCACAGGCTGCAGACGCCACGTCTACCTCAACAGAGTCTCTGCGCAACCTCCCAGTCTTAAGTATAATTCAGTTTCTTTTATGAACCAGGTCCTTTTGGAAGCTCCCCTGTGCGAACAACACTAGGCACGAGCTCCACGACTCCCAAGCGACCATGGTGCTATGACCAAGGCCTATTCCCAAGGGCGCTTGTCACAACTCGCCATCTCGCGAGTTCATTCCAATCTCGCGATATCTGAGATCACGAAAGGGGTATAGCTCCCTTCTTTCAACACCCCCCACCCATGCGTTACTGCCAGCTAGGCTTAAGCATTAGATCCCATCACAACTCGTGACTTCGTGAATTGTAGCGATGAGACTTCATGCTCCTATCTCGCGAACCTCTGAGATGCGAAAGTCAGCGANCCAAGACATGAGAAGTCAACAAAATGTTGACTCCTTCCCAGGTGACGCGTATCCACTCATCGGCCACGCGGGCCCCACCTGATGGATGTACCATGTGTTCTCACGAACCTCAACTCTCGACACTTCGCAACTTCTACAGTCAAACGTGACCCCTTCCAACCTCTGAACCCCTGAACTCTCGGTATACGATATCTCCACGGAGTTTTGATCCAACGGTCCTCCTATTCGTAGATTCAACGGTTCAGATTCTCCTCCTCGCATTTCACAGTTCACGAATTTGTGGGTTGAAGCACCCAACCCTAACCTCCTTGCAACTTTGCAAGATCCAACAGTTATTGGTTGTTCGCCTATTCTATCTCGAAGTGTCTCTGTCGTCCATTTCTTCTCTCTTTCGTGCGCGTCTGGACGTACCTTTTCGAGGACCCAGATCTATTTCTCTCTAGCTAATCTAACGACAGTTGTAGCTATTCCTTGAGCACGCACTTCTCTTTCTTCTCCTCGGAATATTTCTTAAGTATCAAAGGTTTCGACCTTTGCTTCTCCTCTACAACCTTCACAGCTATGGATCTGTGCACAAAACAACACTATCCCTCCTGGGCTTCTCTACTCTGAAGCCGTGAAAGATTTCCTCGACCTCTATTTATTTCTACAGGGTCTGTGCATATGACTAGGTGCTATCTGTCCTGAGCTTCGTCAACTATGAGGGACTTGGGAACTTCGTGCTCCTTCCCCTGGGTTTGACTCTTAAAAGAGTCTTCAACACATCTATTTCTCTCTTTCGTCAAGTCTAGGACTTGAGTGGGTCTAGGTCTCTATTTGCTTTACAGGTAATCTGTGCATATCTGGACTACCCCTCCTGAGCTATGCCTTTAATGCTACTCATGAAAGCAAAGGAAAGGGGTTGAGGCATTTAACGTCCACTCTTCTCCTTCCAATCTAACGGCCGTGAATGACTGCAGATATTCCAACATGATCTCGCCCATCGAACGATACTTATCCCTACACATCCATCTCAGGATTTCAAGAGGATCGTTCCTCGTCGTGCAGGGTTACTAAGGCCTTGCACCTTCACATCTTCTTTCCAGGTTCTTGATGGGCTTTTCAAGGAGTGTATCTCTATGGGGAGGTTTACCTAGGGTACTATCTGAGGTAGATAAGGGTATCTCTCTCTCTTGAGAGTCAAACGTGAAGTCTGAATTAGATCAGTATGCATATAAATAGAGGTTTATGAAAACATAAGCCATGCATAGTCTTTCCATTATAAACATGCCACTACCAGTACTGATCAAAACACCATACAGACATTCTTGCACTGAAATAATTTATAATTTCATAGCTTATGAGCATAAATGTAAGAATATATATATATTTCAAAATACCAGAGACAAAACACTTATCAGAAAAACACCAGAGGTGATGCATCTCCTGAGAGGGGTGCTCGTTTCCACCCAACCGTAGGCTCAATGACTCCCAACGGATTTACCACTAGCCACCCCTGAGCTGAGACCACGATAGTGCGAGACTGCTTATCTGTCTGCCAATGACTGAGAATGAAGGTTACTCTCCTTCTTCTCCGCTATCACTCATTCTGCATAGTTTTCTAGAGTTCTTCCTCCCTCACGTCTACCCTTGATCGTACACTCCTCCTACCTTTCTCCTTTCCGGTGAGGTTGCGTGTGGCACGATCTCCCTCATGGTGGTCAGGTGTCTGGACTCCACGGATGGGCATTTTTACCCCCATCCCTCATTACGCATGAGGAGCCATCCACCTACCAACCTGCGAGCAATTAATTTCGGGTCAGCGAGTCGCTCTTGGTTCTCTAGTTCAGTGAAGACCAAATACGGTATTGGTTTTCGGTGGAAGTTAACGTCACCATTCCAGGTGCCTTCTACCACCTTTATCCAGCCATTGTGGTCTCTTTTTCAGCATGTTCCCCTCTCAGCAGTCTTGCAATATATATTCATAATATTATTCACATTGATCGACCTTTTTCACAAGGTCTATTCACTTTACACATTCACATTTTTGAGTTTTCCACAATACTTGGCCAGTATAGTTATTTTTACAGACTGGGGGAAACAGGGTGTAACAGATAGTGGGACGAAGATGATTAATAATGGGTGTCTTTTTAATTTGAGAATTTACCACCTTTCTGGATTCTTCGACTCTTTGAGAGGCTTCCAACCAGGTTGTAGGATGAGCCATTAAGACATGTGCACATATCTCTCCTTTCATACCACTGATAAATATTTCCTCCAAAAAAGTATCAAGAATAACATTAGTGCGGATGAAAAGTTTCTCAGAAGAGAAGATGAACTCTATGAATGTACTATATTTTGTAAGATTGGTTAGTCATCCCAAATAATGAGTGCCAATGTTAAGGCATTCATAGAGCTCTGAGACAAATTGTGTCCAAGCAATATGACCTTGGTAGAATTTATTATGCCATTTCCACCATTTTCAATGTTCAAGATATAAGTATAAGACACCCACACAAAGTTTCATAAATTCATTTTTGATTCCATGCGAGGTAACATAATTTTTCCTCCAGTGGCACAACCTGCAGGGTTGGGTCCATCAAATTTGTTGAGATACACTTTCATGATTCTATGTCACATTTGAGTCATAAGTTCATGAAAAGTGGGGTAGTGTGAGTCTCTATGTGATTGGATGATTCATCTCCTTCCTTTCAGGATGGATGGTCCTGCCATGGATAACTCACAATTTGATTTTGCATATCAATGAATTTGGATAACATGTCTAGGAGTGAATCTATTTTTTTGATCTCGTTATCGATGTTTGCAATATTTTACTAGGTAGAAGAGTGGTTATGATCTATTTTTTGTTTCAACCCATCACACTGACTTTCCAAGGAGCATACTCTGGTGCCTATCTTGGTGCCTCAATTAGCTATAGTGGTGCAAGTCTACAAAAAGGGTTAGTAGAGAGTGGTACCAATGTGATCAACTGAAGAAAATCATTTTGTTCACATAGGTCACAGATAAGGTTGTTGATAGGACCCATACTTTATTCTTCTTCTTTTAACTCTTGTTGATTTATACTCCCATCTAAATAATATTACACTAAGATATTTCTAAAATTCTCAATGCTACAATTTATGTAGGAATTTTGTGCGCTAGTAGAAAGAAGAAGGGTTTCCAATGGAAAAGTGCAAAAATTCTCAATACAAGTATTTTTATAGGAATTTCGTTGACCAATAGCGGGGAGCAGGATTTTGAGGGTCTTTATGTAAATGGAGTGTCTAGTGCTATATCTCTTTAATATATGTGTGGGCTCCAACAATAGCACTCAACCCAATTTCTCACAACATTAACTAAGGAGGCTTGATTGTACTCTTAGTCGTACTGGAGAGTAATCTTCCCAGGTGCCATTGTCGGTGTACTATAGTAGCAAGGCCATTAATGGGATTATAGAAATATAATATTAGCTAACCTAAGGGACATACAATATACCCTATGGTACATGGAAGTGAAATTATGCATACAGGTGTTGTGTAATGATGTACTACTCAAAGGTGTACCAAGATGTGTTACAATGGTGTCGGAATGAGTCAAATTACTTTCATTTTATGTGTGTATTCCCCACCCACCATAGATTAACATGTTGAATGACAAATCATTATGTTATTTATATATTATGAAATGGACCTCTAGCCTGAATAAATGATCTAAAATATTGGATTGATAAAGTGCTCTAATATCACTTGCAATGTTATTTATTAGTAAAATGGAATATGTTGAACATAATTAATAGAGTCTACCTAGATCTAGTGCAAGCATGACATATTACCACCATAATAGCCAATGAAAGAACCATAATACCCCAAAATGTTATAATTTTATTGATGAGAGAAATGTTCACTTTCCTCTCTGAGGGGGAAAAATTCAAATGACTAGAGAACTTATTATAATATACTTCAAAGACATCTCATTGCATTTCTTCTACTTCTTTATATAGGTCTATCTACCTCATATTAACATTCTAGAGAAAACAATTTCTAGGAGGAAGAACATTCTAGTAAATCTTCTTATAATCATTAAATTCATAGTACTACTTCAACCTTTTTTACCATAGGTGGCCTCCATACATAACAACCTATCTATTTACATAGGGGGTTAGGGTAGGACCCTAATAATTGAAGACATGTTATATTTTCTAGAAAAAATGGTATTTCATCTATTAGAATTTTGCAATTAGTGTTAGTAGGTATAGAATATTTTGGATACATCAATCTTGCATTAATTTCATGAAGTTTTAGACCAAACTAGTGTGGTTCAAAAGATATATTAATTAATTAATACATTTCTATATAAAATTATAACTTCACACTAATTTATTTCTAATTTTGATGTGTTATTGTGTGACAATAAAAAGACACACATAAAAAGACACACATGTTAACATTTAGGCTCAAATAGCATACCAACAATTTTGATACTAATAATTTTGATGTGTTATTGTGTAACAATGAGGAGACACACATGTTAACATTTAGGATCCATTAGCATACCAACAATTATTTCTAGGAACCTCCTCCTCATATAATCTAGGATAGATAATATAACATATCTAAATATAAATTATATACAATTAGTATTTAATTATTAGAATGAATAAATATAAATTATATACAATTAGTATTTAATTATTAGAATGAATATATTCAAATGAGTAAATTAGATTTTCCAAATAGAATTTGCCTTCAACTTTTTTATAATTAAATTTATAGAGGTGTAGAAGTTTTAGTTGTTTTTTTTTATATAATATTTTTGTTTTCATTTAATTGGTGGTGCTTTGTAAGTATTGTCTATATTCATTAAACAGTTAATTTTTATAGAGAAAACTTACACTTTTTTTTATAACAAGGGTTGGGCACCTAATTTTCCCTTTTACATGAAGTTCCAAGAGAGTACTTGTTCATACAAATTGAAAGTGTCATTGTAAAGATGTGAAAGAGATCTACAATATTATTGTTACATATTAAAAATTTAATTCATTTTTCAAATCCTTTATAAATATATTGGTTTTATTTTTGTTACAAATAAAATGTTTTTCATTGTTAAAAATAATTTTTATTAGAATAATTTATTGGAAAAATGAATGGATACTTCTTCACATGGGCATCCCTAGTAAATCTGTAGAGATCTAACTTGGCATATATTAACCAAATATGTAACAATATTGACAACAACTAATTTTTATATAAAAATATTAATTAACTAATATATTTATATATATAATTATAAATTTACACTCATTTAAATATGTAATTTTGACACTTATGCTTTTTCATAACAATGAGGAAATGCAACTTGATAGGTTATATTTATAGAAAAAAAATGTTTTTGACATTTAAAATTTAAAATTGAAAATTATTATAATGATTGTCAAAAAAAAATTATAATCCATTAACACTACATCTCTAAGCCCAATTTACACATATACAAATAATTTATGATACTACATCTGTAAGCCCAATTTACACATATACAAATAAATTATGATAATCCTTAAAAGTCTAAGCCCAATTTACACATATACAAATAAATTATGATAATCCTTAAAAGTCTAAGCCCAATTTACACATATACAAATAAATTATGATAATCCTTAAAAGAAATTAAAAAATACTGAATCTTCAACCAAAAAAAATAAAAAAAAAGAAGTGTTTCAACACTTCATAATTAAAAAATTAAAAAAAAAATAAAAAATTACACGATGGTAATGGAATATAGAAAGAAAGAAAGAAAGAAAGTATTTTTAACGTCCACGAGGCTAAAAATAGCCTATGGGACAGATTGTTTTTCCATCTGGCTTTTGCATTCGGCCCTTTTCCTGTGAAGTTTTACAATAATCACTCCCAGCTTCTCAACAAACGAATAGAATATTACATTTCATTCGGGAGGAAAAAGGAGATCGCGCTGGTGGTGGTGTATGTAGCGAAAGAAAAAGGTGTCGGGGATAACTTTAAAGAAAAAGACGGATTATTTTAGTAAAAAGAAGCAGATTATCTTAATAATAATAATTAAAAGAGCAAAGTTTATATATTTATAAAAGGCTGTATTTTTTCAAGCTTATTGCGAAAGCTTTGATATTTATTTTTAACTCACAAAAAAACCTGTTGCTACTGACCAGCTATCTGTCGTTACTATATTATTAATTATGGAGATATGAGAACACCCTGCAACGATATATTGATTGAGACCCTGAAATGAATGGGAAATTGAGATCAGCGAAAAGGTTAAAGGTGTAGTTCACATGTTTTATGTTTTTTAACTTTTTGTTGCAACTATCATTTAATTGGGTAATGGTATCGTTCTTAAAATAGTAATTTTATATTAATCAAATTATTTTTGGGAATGTATACATTATTTTAGTTTTCAAAATATTTACATGGAGAATATGTATGCTGAACTACTTTAATTTACCATGCTAATTATTTTTCTAAGTTTCTAATAATAATGATGGAAAAAAACAGTTAAAATCTTAAAACGTTTAAATTAAGTGAGGAAAAACAAACAATTTTATGTAAATATGTTGGTTAATGTTAGAAAAAAAATACTTATTTGGGAAATTTTGACCAAACCGGGAATAATTGGTTTTATTAGATGTGTTCTTTGTGGTGAAGCGGAGGAAACTCTAAATTATATGTTTGTTCACTGCAATTTCTCCAAAGATATTTGGCACTCAATTTTAAAGGAACAAAATTTAATTAATATCTAGGAGGATAGTCAACCAATTGATTGCTTTCAGATTTGGATTAATAAGTTGGAATTCTGGAAAGAAATATCTTGTTACATTTGTTGGGAGATATGGAAGCACAAGAATTTGGTAATCTTTGAGGATCATCCAACTTCTCAGATAAAGGGTTGTAACAGAATCTTGGAGGACTTGTGGGAAAACAAAAACAAATTTTCTGTCTAGCATGATAGGATTACTCGACCTCCTTTATTAGACTGGAATCTGGCAGTAGGTTTTTTTGATTGAGCCTCACAATGTGAGGGCACAAAATGTGGAGCATCACAATGTGACGGGCACAAAATGTGGAGCAGGAGCTGTACTAAAATGCCCAGATTTGGATATTTTCAGTCTAATGATGAACTGTGGCATCGGAACAAATACCAGATGTGAACTCTTAGCTTTATGGTGTATCTTATCTTTTGTTGTCTACAAAAAGGTAAAATTCATACAACTGGTAGGAGATTCCAAGATTGTTATTGACTGGTTTCTACATTTAAACAATTTACAGGTGGTATCACTTCAGTCATAGATGACAAAGATTCGTGCATTGAGTGAAAAATTTCAACAACTTAAATCACAACACACTCATAGAGAATATAATAAGGAAGCGGATCAATTATCAAAACAAGCATTGCAAATGGAGGAAGAAGGAATATAGTTTGCAGTAGATGGAGGAAGAAGAAATATAGTTTACAGTAGGTATGGAAAAACAAATTAAGAGATTTAACAAATTGTTAATCTACTATTAAATCGTTGCAGCAAAGTAGAAGAACCCGAGCTTAGTCTTTATCAACTATGTCTTGAAATGCAAGAGAGCTGTACTTTATGCAAAGTGTACTTATAAATTCAGTGATGAAGGATGTAATTTTTGTGTTCTGTTCGTACCTATTACCTCGTATGATTGAATTCAGTGACAGAGGATGTAATTTTTGTATTCTGTAACTATTACCTCATATGATTGACCATGTAATAGGGAAGTAACCAATACTATTCCAGCAGTCTTATTACTGTAAAACACTCTTTATATTCACTAATATAAATATATTTTTCAATTTTGAAAAAAAAAATATAAATAACTACAACATCATTTGTTTGTCACCATTACATTACATAATCAACGAATTATTTATACACAATGTTATAAATAACTAAAACATTTGTTTCTCAACGTTACATTACAGAATCAAAGAATTATGTATACACAATGTGCTTGCTCTTTCATTTTGCAGACAGAAAGGATGGCGTAGCGATATAGGAAGGCATGGCATCACCGGCCATAATCACAATTAATTTTTCCTTTTTATCATCTGAACAAATATCTGATTCCCTACCATGCACTGTTCTCATGTTATTTTCCTCTGACTGACGACTGTGAGAGTTCCTCCTGTAGGAGCAAACCAGAAAGGCGAAACCAAAGGCTATCAAAGCGACGATGAAACCAGCTCCGCTCAGCACATATGGAGCCGGTGTCTGCCACACAGAAAAAGTCCTTGCTTCACAGGGTAATGAAATATTTCTCATAGCTTTGTGCCCTTCCCAACCCTTCAACTGGACTGGATTTTCGTTTACAGAGTCCAGACTCAGCTACACATACAGACATATATATCCATATGGGTTTGTAACGGAAACTCAGAAATACTTTTATGGCGTGCGACTATTAAAAAAAAAGATCAGATGGCCACGCAATATACTCTTGGCACAAAATAATAATACCAATCTGTCTTTTGGGTGGAGGCCACATGACATTAAACTACGCAAAAGCTATGACAACCACAAATGTCTTCTTTCTTTTAATTGTGATTCTAGATAAATCTATGCGCGCTGAATAGAGTAAAACAGCTTTGATGTACTGATGAATGATTTTATTCCGTTTTATAGGCGTCAGCTGCGTTTGTTTATTACACCAGTCTAATCATCATACACTTCATCCTACTTTCTCCATGGTTAGATACTTTAAAGTTACCAATACTTTAATCATATTAAATCTTATTGGTTTGTTAGGATAAGAGAAACCAGATATAATAGTTACATGGTTCTGTATAGACTGAACAAGATCCTACATAAAGGAACATGGGAATGCGGTGCATCATATTTAGTAGGGCCCTTTTTTTTATATGTAACAAAAAATTACTCATAGTAAGGCCCTCGCAAGCTGTGCTGTATGCAAAAGGAAAACCCTCCGACCATTGCGTGTTATATCCACAGTGACAAGGAAGCATATTTATGTTAAAGAAATTTTAGAAATTAGAGAATAGCCTTCAAGCTTTGAATCCAAACCAAATAAGGTAATCGTTGTTAGGACCCTCAAAACCTAGCATTCTGTGGAAAATTATGTGCTATATCAAAACGGAAAGGCAAAGATATATGCAAATGTATTGTTTAGAAGACAACCTTTGAAGATTTGGATTTTTTTATCACCATGTCATTTGTATTGATACGAACATGCCAAGAACTTTCAACTTTTTACATTTGATACAACCTTTATATGAACAAGTGCCACTGGAGATGTCCCTGCCTAGAAGTTTGTTTCCCTGCTTAGAAGTTTGTTTTCGGCGTGTTGTAGAAATCCGTAGCATTTCAAAATTTTGGCCATTTCAGTGGAGAAGGATGCCTAAAGTATTATCTATTTCTTAATTTCCTCATAAGAACAAAATTTACTAAATGAACCCTCTGTTTTGCTCCCTCCATAATGGACAGGGACATGCCAATAACTTTTAACATTTTAAGTGTAATACAATTTTTATATGAATTAGTGCAATGCAATCTTTATATTAACAAGTTGTTAGGTAGTGGAAGCAAAAACTTAACAAAATTGTAATAGCAAAGTATATAAAATCAATATTAAATAGACAATAACAATCACACAATTGACACAATGATTTATGTGGAAACTCAATATGGAAAAAACTATGAAAAATGATAATTCATATTCTAATTATTCAAGAGAGAATTATCATAGACAAATTACAGACATACAACCATCCTCTCCTCTCATACACACAATCACCTACTTAAAAGTTTGTTTTTGATAATCAGTATTCTTATTATTGAAGGGAGAATTACAATAGCTAAATCACAAGCATACAACCATCCTTTCCTTTCATACACACAATCGCCTGCTTAAAAGTTTGTTTTTGAAATTTTGGCCAATGCAGTGAAGATAAATGCCTAATGTGGAGATAAATGACTAAAGTATTACCTATTAATTTTCCTTTCCTGAAAAGAACAAAATTTACTAAATAAACCCTGTGTTCCTGTGTTAAAGGAGAAATTAATTAATATGTAATAGAAAATTTTGGCCAGTGCAGTGGAGATGGATGCCTAAAGTATTACCTATTGTTTTAATGGATGCCTAAAGTATTACCTATTGTTTTAATTTACTCAGAAAAACAAAATTTACTAAATGAACGCTATGTTTTAATCCATAAAAGTGGAGATGGATGCCTAAAGTATTACCTATTGTTTTAATGGATACCTAAAGTATTACTTATTGTTTTAATTTACTCAGAAAAAAAAATTACTAAATGAACGCTATGTTTTAATCCATTTTATGGATTAAAGAGAAATGATGAAAAAGAAGAAATTAATTAATATTTAATATACAAAGCCTGTTTGTGGCTGTCGGACCAGATTTACTATTACAAATATTCTTTGCTATTGGACCAAAGAACAATTACTCAAGGAGCCCTGTGTTTTATGGATAAAGGAGTGGATATTATTGAAAAGAAGAAATTAATTAATACCTAGTATACAAATACTATTCATCAGTAACATATTTGTGTGAGTGGACTGCCACCTGCAGTTTGGTGTATGTAAATAGGAGAACCAGAGTAAAAATCCCCCATTGCAAATCCCATGATTACAGTTTAAATCCCAAATCCCAGCGCCCAGCTGACATTGTCTTCCATCCACAACATACCAGTACGGAAATCAGAGTCCCAAAATTACTGACAAAAAGAACCAATTGAAGAATGGACTTTTCGTCATCCTTTCTTTTGGATTGATGTTATCGAATTGATCTGCTCCAGAAGCTACAATACATGGCAAGTAGCTTCATCTTCCCAAATCCATTACATAAAGTTTCAAGTAAAATACTGTTGGAAACATGTCAAGGAATTTCTTCATGGTATCATATGCAGATGTGGATGCATGCAATCTACTTTATTGTCTGTGTTTTTTCTTCAATTTGGGTTTCCATACCAACAAGTGTGTATTTGTTGTCTATGTTTTGTTTCAGCTACCCTACAAATACAACAGCTGGAAGCTTTAAGACACTGACGGATTTCAGTCTGATTAATCCCTGCAAGAAATTATATATGAAATTTTAATTATTCTTATATCAGAAAACTCAGGGGCCATCTAACCTTGCGGAAACCTTGATCTAATCAAACTTCTGATTATTTGCCTAGCTTAAGAATTAAACAGAACCCACCACATATTAAACTTGGATCAGGGATCAGATTATAATAGAACTTTGCTCAAACCTGAAAATCCATATCAAAATTGTTTAAAAAAATCCTTTTACTACAGGATTAACCTCCTCCTAATAGAAAATTCATTTCAAGATTATATTTGAGAAGTTACTTTTTTTTTTTTATTTCAAATACCATGAAGTAAAAAAGGCCTTGGAAAAGGGTATGCATCTGCAGTTATTGCTCCGCTAAGAGGTGTGACAATGCATGTGCATAACCAGGTGGTTGAAATAGTTGCTGCAATAGCATTTCTCTTATTCAGTTCCCCAGTGAGATAAGTCACCAAATTTGTGTCTTCTACATAAAATGCTGGCATCCATTCGAAGAACTTGGCACCTGCAATGCATCAGAGTGTAGAAAAACAAGAAAGAGAGTCAATAATCAGTAGTTAAATATCCAATCAATTTTCAAATTAGTTTGTAAAACGGAAGACGGCCTAGAATAAATATGGACCCCATACATAGCCACCGCGCTCTAGTATTGCTCATGTTCATACTGCCGCTGTTGTTGGGATCTTGTAACAGAGGGACTTTCATTGGCTCCAACGGGTCATCCATATTGTTAACTGGGCTGTGTACTGAAATTGCAACTATGGTACATATGGTATGGAATCATCCATTACGAAGACCTAGGAGGATTTCGTTTTGTCACATAGTAACCACATAATTTAAATGCTGATGCCGCTGACGATGACAATGTACAGTGAGATTGGGTCTATGTGCAGTAAGATTGGGTTAAGTTGATATAAGAATTTGATTTTGTGAGGTCTAGGTCCCAATTTCAACCAATGCATGAAGGCAATATATTTTCTCCAAAGATCTGACCAAGCGAGATGGGTAATCCCATTGCACAAATGTTAACCATGCAAATGCTTCAATGATTGTCCAAGTGGCGGAGAGGAACTTAATGGACGTAAGTAGGAGAGCCTCGTGGCTACAGGACAAACACATAATGGATAGATGTTTTCCTGGCCAAGTGGTTGGCAGTTCCAAACATCTCGCATCTTCTGCCAAACATCTCGCATCTTCTGCTTTCTCCTCTTATTAGCGTTGTTACCTGTCTTGGAACTGCTTGCGAATATTACATTATCTCAAGGGATTTCGGCTCTCTTTTTGATATATTTCTTGATCGAGAAGGGAAAGATGTTGGAAATAGTAATTACTGTTAAAGATAATGCTTACAATTGTTTTAACTGTGAGTTTCAAGGTTAGCTATGACAGTTGTAACTGTGAGTTTCAACTATGACTGTTATAATTATAACTGTTAGTTTCTAGGTTTACTATTTTTAGCTAATCAGATCCACTTTCTTAGGATCTAGATTGCTAGGAGTTAGTGATCTGCTTGCTATATATGTAACCTCCATTTGTTTATTAAGTAATACAAACAATTCTTTGTGTGTGAATCTTGTGCAATGGCTTCCCTCTCAATTTTTAAGTTGGTATCAGAGCTGGTTCTGGCTTAGACTCCTTCATGGGAGGGCCAGGAATATGTGAGAGACTAAGAGTTGATCCTCTGCACATATTTAGCTTAGGGAGTGTTGAATTTCTGAATTTTCTGTAGAATTGTGAGAATAGATTTATTTTGTGAGTGTGTTTTGTTGTTTGTCTTGTGTAACATACCTACTACGGGAACTAAATTTTTTCGGCTTTTTCCTTCTTTTCACCGAGGAATAGAATTCCTCGATTACCTATGGGGCCTGATACAGACCTTGCCATCCCTTATACGTACTCATATGATCGACGACTATGACCACATGCCTTATCGGAGAGGTACTCGTCGACTTTCGCGATTCGACAAATCACGATACATGTATTTCTGTTATGATCCTGAATAGATCTACAAATATAATAACCACAAATATTGAATACACAATAGATCCAGAAAACAAGATAGAAGAAACCACACTTTATTAGAAGAAAACCCTTGAGGTAGGGCAACACCATACAATGGCTCCTATTATGGAAGGGATCCTCTCTTGTTCACTTGTCTCTTCGAGGGGGCATCCTCCTATTGAGCTATCGCTCCAAATACAATACTTCTCTTCATGCCTCATTACATTGCTTGAACCCCTTTATATAGTGATACCATCACCTAAGAACATTCTAGAGGAGGAATCTTCTAGAAGTAGAACCATCTAAGAAGTCCTCTTACATTTATTATATCTAACTACCCATTTATTATATCTAACTACCATAGTGGGCCTTATTTAATAATATAGTAG
>SNQJ01S0035256.1:9289-21066 GCA_010110895.2 Picea sitchensis
GTCTGCATCGCGATTGAAACACGACTTAATGCCAAGGGGGCGGCCACACACTGCTCTCGAATAGGACGCCATATAAAAGTGTGATTACGGGGCCTCTCAAAGGTGGTTTGGGTTCACACCACTTTTGAGCCCACAATCCACCATCTTTTGCCAGGTATTACTTTTGCCAAACCACGGTTTCAATTGTGAGACCGCTCAAGAAAGTTATCGCCCAAGCATGTCGCGTCCTTGCAATGGACTATGGTCATCAATATTGTGATATTGGGTGAGGATTTATGATCAATGGCTCAAATTTGTCCTCTTCATATCAATGGATCAGATATTCCCTTTTTTGAATCGACGACTGAGATCTGCTTCGCGATTTGGGCTTCAGACTTTTCAAAATTCAAACTTTATTTTCCCCAAGTAAATCTTCCGGAGTTAAGGATTTAACGATGCATGGCCTCCAGAATTGGACGATTGAGATCCTCTTCGGGACTTCGGCCACTTTTCTCTTGTGCTATACTTCATGCAATTTTGGACTCTCGAAATCCCGTGAGCCGCTAATATGAACTTCGAGTGCAATCTCCTCCGCTAAAAATTGATCTTGCTTGCTTGCTTGATTTGAGTCCATATTAGACCGCTCCAAGTGTTTCTTTGAGCTCATGGATGTGATCTATGGCCCTTGACAACTTAATGTGGTAACATTTGGCTCCACAGGGGATGTCATGGTGCCTTTGAGCTTCCAAGAACGCGCAATTCCAGTGCCTTAGTTGTTGGGCTATGGATTCATGCTCAAAAAACATCCTACTAAGAAATAAAATCCAACAAGCGCACTATCCTAAAAATGAAAAAAAAAACACATGGGCTCCAGGAGGAGCTTATTTATGTACATTCCTAGACTAACCGATTTTTTACACAGTTCTAGGTAAAAGAGAATTTCCACTAGAGTCAGTCAAGCAGCTTCCTGAATGGAAATTCACTAACTCTATCAGTGATCGATAACAGATGATGCAACCATGACATCAAAATGATTACATATTTCAACCCTCCTCTTAGTGCTAAAGTCAAGATAAAGTTGGTAGGCTTCAATAAATGGAGGAAATGCA
Organism: Picea sitchensis; assembly: GCA_010110895.2. Lineage (NCBI taxonomy): Eukaryota > Viridiplantae > Streptophyta > Pinopsida > Pinales > Pinaceae > Picea > Picea sitchensis. The sequence goes on from SNQJ01S0035256.1 coordinate 10,378, forward strand.
ACTCCATGTACTCCCTTACAGGTTCGTGGAATAACTGAGGAAACCCAAAAAATGAGTAACACAAAGCCTTCTCTACTTCACAGCTACTAACATATGGTTGGATGTATCTGGTAAGCACAAGTGAGTGAAGGGATGATGTAGGTTGTTGATCCACTTCTCCTTTGTCTTCTCTGATAATATCTGCTAGTTGATCATAAGAAATCTCCTCATGTATATCAATGGATGGATCCTCCTCTTTATCATGCTGCTTAGTGTCTTCATAGCGATCAAATGTAGGATAAGCTTGTTGCTCATCATCACTAGAATATTCATAAAAATGGGTTTTCCTTCATATATATGATCAACCTCTAAAACAATAATTCCATCAAGAATATAAGTGTTGAAAATATCCATTTCAGGGACAACAATAATTGTTGCTTCTGGCTGCTCATAGACATGATTTTTCTCTTCAATCCTAGGTGAAAATATATCATGAGAAACCTCTTGAAGGAAAAGAAAAGAATCCTCCTCCACAACTATCTCTTCTTATAAATTTGAGACAACAGGTGTATAAGGGGAAGAATATGATACATCCATTTCTATGTAATTATCAGTGTTATTATCAATCATACCTAGAAGGCCTTCTTCATCATAAACAGGGTTGTTCAAAACATCTGTCTCATGAACAAAAATATCCTCTGTGCTTCCTATTTCACTCAGGCCTTCACTAGATTCATCATATGAGGAAGACTCTATCATTTTCTCGATGTGGGATGCAAACTTCTTACAACAGTCATCCAATATAATATGAGACATGTAAATATCCTTGTAATATACATTAAAATCATCGTGAAAATCCTTCAAAGAATGGATACTAGAAATAGGGAGAGATTGACACCATTCACAAGCATCTTCCTCCAAAGAAAATATAAACATCTTGATCAAAACATCCTCGTGAACAAAAAATTTCTCAGGCATGCATATATGAAAATTAAACAAGTGTTTACCACGCTGAGCATGCTTGCTTCCTTTGAATCTCAGAAGATAGTAATCTTATTCATTTATAGCAGGGACAACATTTGGAAAACCAGGAAGAGAAGAGAAATTAAAATAATAAAACCTCTAAGCCAAGATTTTTTCCATTTCAGTCCAGTGGAGTCATCGAACGATTCTTTAAACATGGAGTTTCCAAGTGAATGATATGAAGCCTGAATGTGTCTGACCTTTGTTCACCATCAAAGACCAGATCTTAGCATGGTCGTTCTCCCAGGGAAATTTCCAAGCTAAGAAAGCAGTTGCTAAAAGCCTTCTCGAGAAATCTTCTCTAGGTCAGCTTCAAGTGTGCTAGAGGTAGCCATAACTAAAATAGTGGAGTGGAAATAGTGGATTCGCCAGGTGCAATATGCAATATTCAATGGTTTTGATATCTGATGCACCCTCTGAATCAAAATCTCTTTGTGATTCTATCCCAGGGAAATGTATTCAATTTTTTCCCCGACAACGATGCCAGAAATGCTAGCACTAGAAGTCACCTCTAGATTGCATCGAAGGTAAGCCCAATACCCATCATTTTATATGTCACAATGAATAAATTTAAAGGGGGTGGAATGGGTGCAGACTCAAGATAATATCGTTCTAACTCAGAAAACTGGACCAACATGCACAAGAAGGTGAGGTCTTGATTAACTTTATTCAGTAAGTTGTAGTAAGGGTGAGTAGGAGGAAGAACTAGAGAGAAGAATGTAGAGGTATGTTATGGACATCCGGTCTTCCAGTAGCCTAAGGAGAAACAACTCAGAAAATAAGATCCTCTTGGATCCAAAGTTCAAAAAAGGCTGGAGAATGTTACAACAAAACTGCAATCAAACCTACATTACAATAGGGCCATAAAAATCCATGTGAATCTTTCAATCATGGACACTCCATCATTAGAGGTAAACAAGATGGAAAAGAAGTTGACTTAGATTAAACCCGAAGTCTCAAATCCTGTTACATAACCAGAAAACTAGAAGCTTCATCAAATGTTTACAATGCGGGAGCATAGCTCAACCACCGACCCTTACAAAATATCAAAATGACTCCTATATACTCAAAAAATATTTGCCACTACTAGCAGAGGCATACTCGAGCTTCTCTCCCAATGTCATATATGTCCTCTCAATCAGACTGTGCATGCAGTCTCCTCTGTGCATGCCTTCCCCTGTCAGAGGCAAGCTCTGCTCTGCCAGTCCTTTCTGGATTTCCATTTATGCGGTGAGACCAAGTCTCAACTGTAACCTCACTTTCATGAAATCTCTGCATCGCAATTGAAGTGCATCTTAATGCCAAGGGGGTGGCCACACACTACTCTCGGATAGGACGCCATATAAATGCATGATTGTGGGGCCACTCAAAGGTGGTTTGGGTTCACACCGCTTTTGAGCCCGCAATCCACCACCTTTTTCCAATGTTAACTAAGAATGAATGTTAGAATGGTCCACATTCCCTTCATGACTGCGGAATTTTGGTTCCTGCAGTCCCCATAGGTACCTCGGGTGAGACTTCACCTGCTTGTGGGTGATGCTGAAAGGGACGATATCTTGGGATTTGTTGGTGAATTACTATTGAACCCCAAGTCTTCCCACTGCATGCCAACAATCACCCTCTAGCCTAAGTGTTTATGTATGGATTTCCAACTAGGTTAAAGCTGGCCCTTTAACTTCAGTATGGAAAATGATATCCTCTAGTCTTCATATATATAGTGAACACTGAAATAACCTTCTTATCGTTGCAACAAATGATTTAGTTTTAATGCATTTATCTCACTTTGGTATCAATTTATGTCCACTTTTACTTCCATTTTGAATAAAGAATGTGAAGGGTTTACAATACTGGAACTTGACTACTCTTTCTTGGGTTCTTTCCACAACTCATTTTATAAGTCTTTGTTATCCCTCGGCTTCCTGTCTGATCCGATATTAGAGTTCGGGCCCCCAAATTCTCCAAACGATCTGAGATTGCTTGCTAGAGTCACCATGAGGAGGGAAATATTGCAAGATATGTCAGTGTGTTTCTCTTCCAGACTCACAAATATCTCATTTGTTGGATCTCAAGGGTTGTTATGAACAAGCTCGTCGGCCATGGCTAGGGTTCTATGACTTTCCTCTTAAACCAATTCCTGGATCCTTGCAACTTTCCCCGAATACCCCAAGAAAACCTGCTCTAATACCAATATGATATGTAAATTGTCATTGATATTCCACTAGACGGTTCGTCACAACATATCTAATAAAATACCAAAATCTTTGTAATGAAGATTAATTTCCTTTAGATATCAAATTCTTTAATTATTGATTTTCTTCTTAAAATGTATGAAATAGATTAAATATGAAAAATAGAGAACATAAATAAATACTCACACACCATCCACAGATAAACACAATATATAACTTGGAAAACCCAATACAGGAGAAAAGTCAGCTAGAAGGTGAGGTCGCTTTGCTCTCTTTTCTTCAATTGCAAGTATAAACAAAGATGCACTCCTTGTAGAATTCCTTTGACACCGTGGCCTGTATGGCTGCTACATAATCTCTCCTACTCTTTTTTTCTCTCAAAATATCACTCGTAGGTTCTCTGATCAACTATGGAACAAATACAATGTTAAATAATGGAATCCCTTCTCCTCCTAGTGGCACGGTATTTAACATAGTCCGATAGCCATCCAAGGGTAGGGTTTTGACTTCCTCAACCCTCAATTGTGATAAGGTTTTGGACCTTCTTGAATATTCTTAAAATTTCATATGTGTCTAGCCCCATATGTGTGAGTAATGGGGGATGATGTGGCATCTAATCATATGATGGTGGTCAACATGGTAGGTCAACTTGCGGGAGCCATAAATTTTGCATATGAGTTATGATCCACATGATTTTTGAACCATTGGAAGGGCATCGATGTGTAGAATAGCATCAAGGCGTCCCATCTAGACATGGGAATGTTTTGACCTCAACAAATGTCATTTGATGTCTCAAAATGGCTCTGGAAGGTTTCAAACCCCAATTTTCCAAATTGGGGCCTTCCATTAAAATGACCCTACAAGTTGATTCCTCCAATTTTTCCACTCTGAAAACACCAATATAGATGATCAATAATATAATAATCCAATATGGAACACACTTCCTTCTGATTCTTTCTCTGGGTTCAAGTACTTCTTAACTTCCATTAATAACTTCTCTAGATGCACTTGGATTTATTTCTTAAAACTTATGAGTAAATTTTTTGACATGTTTTTTCTTACAAGACCTTTGTGGAAAAAAAATCTAGACATCAAATTCAAAAGTTAAGAACAAAGAATCAAGGAAAATATGTTAACAACAATTACAACTTATTACACTACATAGGGTATTCATGTGCAACATATTGTTGTTGAGATACAGAATCAAATATTAAAGGAAACGGGGAATTGTATTCTTTCTTCTGATTCTTTCTCTGGGTTCAAGTACTTCTTAACTTCCATTAATAACTTCTCTAGATGCACTTGGATTTATTTATTGAAACTTATGAGTAAATTTTTTGACATGTTGTTTGCTTACAAGACCTTTGTAGAAACAAAATTTGGACATCAACCTCAAAAGTTAAGAACAAAGAATGAAGGAAAATATGTTAACAACAATTACAACTTATTACACTACATAGAGTATTCATATGCAACATATTGTTGTTGAGATAAAGAATCAGATATTAAAGAAAATGGGAAATTGTATGATTCAATCTAAGGGATTAAGTTCTCATTTTTGGGTGGAAGCCATTAATTGTGCAAATCACATAGTTAATCACACTCACATAAAAGCACAACACTAAAAGAAGTATCGAGTAAAATCAACCTAGATGTAAGACACTTTCATGTGTTTGGTACTGAAGCATGGGATAACTTTTCTTATGAGAAAATGAAAGCATTACAACCTAAGAGTGAGAAGTGAAATCTTGTTGGATATTTTGAAGATGTAAAAGGTTATAGAATTTTTCAATCTCATTCCAATGAAATTATTATTAAGATAGATATTAAGTTTGATGAAGGTATCTCAGGTTGTGAGCCTAATTCGACAACTGTACCATCTTCGACAATTGTTCCCTCTTCTATTATCAACTTTTCTACTAGTGTTCCTATTCTAGTTTCTTCTTTAGATGATGAAAGTGAGGATGGAAATCTACCTTTGTTTGTTCACCTTCCTCTAGTTGGGTTTATTGAACATGAACCTACACTAACACCACATCTTCCTCAATGGGTCCGTACAACACGTGAAGTAGTCGATGATCTTGCCAGCGATCCTTCAAATCAGCATCATACACATTCACAGTGCTAGCAAGCTTCCTCTCGTTTGCCTCAATTTTTAGAGATTTATGATCTACGCAAGAATGAATGAAGAATATTGTTCTTTAATGGGGAACAATACTTGAGATCTTTTAACTCTTCCAAAAGGAAGAAAACTTGTCAAATGCAAATGTGTGTATAGAACTAAGTATGCATCAAATGGAAGTGTTGAAAAACATAAGGCTTAGTTAGTTTCCAAAGTATTTTCTCAAGTAGAAGGGATTGGTTATAATGAAGCTTTTTCCTCCATAGCCAAAATGAATTCCATTTGCCTTGTTCTAGCCCTTGTTGCTTCATATAAGTGGGAGCTCCATTAGATGAATGTTAAATATGTCTTCTTGCATGGGGGTTTGCAAGAATAAATTTATATGGAACAACCTCCTAACTATATTTAGAACGATTCGAACCTTGTTTGATGCCTTAAGAAATCTATCTATGCCCTTAAGAAAAGTGTTTGGACTTGGTATGCTAAAATGGATAGAATTTTTATTGCATCAACTTTTTTTTAGATGTCATTATGATCCCAATGTATATACCAAAAATGTAGGTAACCATCTCATAATACTTGTTCTTTATGTTGATAACTTTATACTCACATGTAGTGTCCCCAAACTTTTAACCCATGTAAAATCCATATTTAAGAAGAAATTTAAAATGATAGATTTAGAATATCTGAATTATTTTATTGACCTCCAAGTCTTTCATACCAAGAAAGGAATGGACCTTTCTAAGTCTAAGCATGTGACCTTCTTTTCCACTTTCCTATAAAAAAAAATTATAAACCAACTCCAACTCCCTTCATATTTGGAATCAAACTTAATATCACTGGTATTACAACCGAAATAGATGTCACCTTCTATTGTCATTTGGTAGTTTTTTTTTTCTATCCATCATCCATGTATCATCAATGTGACTCATGACCAAATTAGTTGGTAGTTTTTGTTTTATCCATCATCCAYRTATCATAGATGTGACTCATGACCCAACAAAATTAGATTTTTTTCAAAAAGTCAAAACTATTAATACAATGGTTCATGATGATTTTTCAAATTTAAAACTCCAACTTRCACAGAAATAACAAGATTTTGCAGAGATTGAATAGTAAATACAAGTGTCATATCATAATTTTGTAGGTAACTTTGACAATTACTAATCTTTTGTACTGTGTACACTGAATATAWATTAAATTTTCTATGGTCCCCAAGAAACAATCCTTCAATTAAAAAATAAAACCATATGTGGAATATTCGAATATGTTTGTTCTGTAACTGCTCRCTATGCACATTGAGAAAAAAACAAACCATACTTTTGTGATCAAAGCTGAAGCCCAAGATCAATTCAATTGCATCTTGATAACATTTTTTTTGACAAACAATATGAACATGACATCCCCTCACTGTGTGAGGATTTCGTGTAAATGGTTAATTCACGATATTATTATGCAACATGGTTCTAGAATGTGCTTTGACTTGACTTGCAGAATTTGAATTCAAAGAAAATGTCCAAAGACTATGCGGTTAAAAATTATACTTGCAGAGACTCCGGGACTCCACATGCAAAGCCGCAACAGTGAGTTAATGAATTCCAGGAAGAGTACAAAATATTAAACACCACAAAATCGTTGGTAGTCGGCCTGAGGTAGAGGCACCCACAACTTTCTATAAATAGAAAAAGATCAAATCAACTAATCACCCAACTAATTATTCTAGGCCTCGGTTAATAGAAGAAATTATTAGGCCTCGGTTAATAGAAGAAATTATATGTTTTAACACTCCCCTTAATCTAGTTGATTTCTAGAACCACAAAATTAAAAAGAAATGTCACCATTGTTAATTGACACATAAAATAGAAGTTGGCTCATTCTCCACATGTGCAAGCTCTTTCAAGAGTTTTTTTAGACATTGTATGGCATGATGTTGTAGTGGCTGCTACATATTGTGTTTCTGCAAAAGATATTGAGACAATGGGCTACTTCTTAGAAGCCCTTGAAATCAAATTTGTGCCTAAATGAAAAGCATATCCTAAGGTGTTTTTCCTATCATCAATGCTACCAACAAAGTTACTATCTGTGTATCTTATAAGTATGTTCTATTCAAAGTTGTGTATCACAATCCATAATCAGTGGTACCTATAGTATACCTTAAAATTCTTTTTCCAACTTTCCAGTGAGAATCCTTGAGAGACTCCATAAATCTGGAAATAAAACTAACTGCATACATAACATTAGGTCTAGTTGCAGCAAGATACATGAGGATTCCTCCAAGTCTCTTATACAGTTTCGAATCAATTGTTGGTCCATCATCCTACTTGCTCAATTTTGTTCATGTTGCAATAGGTGTTTATGTTGGTTTCCATTTATCCATCATGCACCTTTTTAAGATATATGTAGCATATTTTTGTTGACATATGAAAATGCCTTGAGCAAATTGTTTAACTTCAATTCTCAAAAAGTACTTCATGAGACCAAGGTCTCTCATCTAAATCTATATGGAATTTTTGAAATCATCTAACAACATATTTCCATTATATATCATATCCTCAACATAAAGACAAACTATAATAATTTAACTTGTTGATCTGATTTGGTATAAAGAGTGGGATTATGTTGGAGCAGGCCATTTTGGGTAAGTTTTGGGAGTCACATAGGAGTGTACCATGCAACAAGTCAGCATAGGAGCAACGTGCACAAAAGACAATTAGCGCATTTTTAGGAGCCAGTGCACAAAAGACGAAAGTTAGTTAAGAGTTTTGGAACATTTTGTCCACTTTGTAATGGGTTAAGCCCTAATAGAAATGTATAAATATGTATGGGTTTTGGGTAGAAAAGGGGGAGGAATAAAAAAAGAGAGTGGTTTTTTTGTATGCTTGTGAGTTGAATATCATTCAAAGAGATATGTGTGCATTGCAGCATAGAACGACTTGAGTAGGTTTGGGTTTTAACTGAAGATTATTGTATGAGCACGACGTGCACCTGTTGTAAGGATTGAACATGAATAAGATAAGAATCTGGTCGTTGTGGATGTAGCCATGTTTTGGATGAACCACATTGAACTCCTATATCTTGATGTGTTTTTTGTCATGATGTGTTGGTATATTTTGTTCATTGCGCACATGTAGTATATGCTTAATGGCTAATAGGAATATGTATTTGATGGTTCCGCGCACTTATTGAATGGTTAAGTAGGATGAATTTGTCATATTCTATGATGTTGTTATGAGTTCAAACACAGGGTATATGAATGAATGTTAAGTAAATAGAAAGGATGAATTCTTCATATTCCCCCATGACTGTGGAAATCTGGTTCCGGTAGTCCCCATAGGTACCTCGGGTGAGACTTCATCTTCTTGTGGGTGATGCCAAAAAGGCCGATATCTTGGGATTTGTTGGTGATTTAATGTTTAACACCAGGTCTTCCCATTGCACACCAACAAATGGTCATGCTGTCAGGACCAGGATCTGTGAATAAGGGAAATGTGGAGGTCTACTAAGGAGGAGATCGGACAATGGTTGAACATGAAGGAGATCAAGTTTGTTGTAGATCAGAATAAGAATCCACAGATCAATGAAAAGGAATGGATACAAAGGTATTTGTTTACAGATTTGCATGAAATGTTTTTTACTGATTTCTCGATTATTTTAGCAGAGTAGATCTAGACATTTGTTGAACATATCAGAAGATATCGAGTTGTGGTTGTGAGGAATTAGACTCATGAATTGATTCAACAAGTTAATGCAGTAATAAATAATACATCATGGGAAGTGGATCACCGATTGGATAATGTGTTGGGAGGTTACATTACTGAATTTTCCATAGATTGCACTCACTCGTATAGCATTGCTGAGAGGGAATTATTTAAAGGACCACATGGTAAATACCTGAAGTTACTATCTACTTGGATTAATATGTTTTTGTGTGACAAGGAAGTCATGAAGATGGAATTTGATTACCTAAGAAACTAAGAACCTTCACACACATAGGGGAATTGGGGGTTGACCAGGGAGTGATCTGAACATAAAGAGGGATGAAGAGAAGGAATAAGGAAAATATGGGTTGAGGATGTTGAGAGAAGAAGAGTGTGTGATGGACAGAGAGATTGAAATATTGCATAGTGGTAAGAGATTTAGACCGAATAAGAAGAGGATTTTGACTGAGAGAGAGGGCCAACACAGTGAGATCGAGGAAAGAGACAATGGTACAATATTCCAGATTGAAGGAAGTATGTGCACATAAGAGGAAAAAATCCATCAACTCAGTCCAGTAGAAGAGGATCCCACTAAAATCGGACTTTGCGTTGAACCCACAACCCCATGTGCGTCGTCAAGAACTAAGGTAAGATCATAAATATTTTCAATTGTACTTAGTAAAGGAAGTAAAGATAGTAGTAGAAATAATCAGAGTAGCAAAAGTAGTACATTGAGTCAGAACCACTTAGTGTTATCAAAAAATAATACTGTGCAGAACGCGATGGCGGGGTTAGATCCCACCTTAAGAATGCCTCTCTTTCAAGGGCCTGATTCAGAAGATCCAGAACAACATTTTTTCATTTGTGACACAATATGGACTGTGAAGAACATCCAAGATGATGATTTGAATACTGTGCAGTTGGCGATGTCCTTGAGGAATCACACATTATTATGGTATATGAAATATATGAATACTACACCAATGGGTCAAACTAGAACATTGGCAGAGGTAAGACAAGCCTTGTTGAAAGAATTCCAGGAGCCTAAGTCTCAGTCACGGTGCATTACATAGCTAAAGGAGATCAAACAAACAGTAAATGAATCAATGTGGGACTAGATCAGAGGTTCAATATACTAAAGGATCGGTTGACATTCTAGATTCTATATGAACAAAATAGGGAGTGGTTTATTGCAGGATTTATGTTGCATATTTGTTGCCCTTTGATGCAACAAAATATTGCATCGCAGTCAGAAGTTATGGAAATTGCTATGAAATTGGAATCATCCCATATAGGAGAAAATAACGCAGGGATGGCTCAAGTTCAGTAACAATTGGTCGCACCAACTATTCAGTTATAGAAAATTACTAAAGGAAAAGAAAAGAGTGAGGGAGTCTGGTGTTTCACATGTAGAACAAAGTGTCATCATAAGGATGTAGGTCAATATTTTCAACACTATTTGAATACGGGAGCTCCAAATCCATTGGGGTTATGGTGCAAGATTTGTAAAACGGTGGGTCACAGCCTTCATAATTGTTCATTGATGCAGAAGTACCAGAGTACTGCGAGAAATCTATTTTTAAAATTTTGCAAGTCTATCGTACATGAAAAGAAGGATTGTCACACATTTTATTTGATCAGAGAGCACACTACATATGCATATAGAGTCTAGGGAGAA
>SNQJ01S0035256.1:22752-39881 GCA_010110895.2 Picea sitchensis
GAGTTAGAAACCCTAAATGTTTGATATGGTAAAAAATAACAAATGCATAACAATTTTATATAAAAAGAAAAATACCAAATCAACTAATCACCCAACTAACTATTCTATGCAAACTCAAGAGGAGAAATTGTATACTTTAACACTCCCCCTTAATCTAGTTGATTTCTAGATCCACAAAATTAAAAAGAAATGTCACCATTGTTAACAAACTCGCGAGGTGAAACACATGGTTTTTGGACAATGCAATTGTTGAACTATTGGCACAGATTATAGAAGTTGGCTCCTTCTCCACATGTGCAAGTTCTTTCAAGAGTCTTCTTAGACATACTGTATGGCATGATGTTGTAGTGGTTTCTACATATTGTGCTTTTGCAAAAGATATTGAGACAATGGGCTACTTCTTAGAAGCTCTTGAAATCAAATGTGTGCCTAAATGAAAAACATATCCTAAGGTGTTTTTCCTATCATCAATGCTATCGAAAAAGTCACTCTCTATGTATCTTGTAAGTATGTTGTATTAAAACGTTGTGTACCACAATCCATAATCAATGGTACCCACAATATACCTTAAAATTCATTTTCCAACTTTTCAATGAGAATCGTTGAGAGGCTCCATAAATTTGGAAATGAAACTAACTGCATACATAACATTAGGTCTAGTTTCACTAAGATACATGAGGATTCCTCCAAGCCTTTTATATAGTGTCGAATTAATTGTTGCTCCATCATCCTACTTGCTCAATTTTGTTCATGTTGCAATAGATGTTTCTGTTGGTTTCCATTTGTCCATCCTGAACCTTTTTAAGATATATGTAGCATATTTTTGTTGACATATGAAAATGACTTGAGAAGATTGTTTAACTTCAATTCTCAAAAAGTACTTCATGAGACCAAGGCATCTCATCTCAATCTATCTTTTCATTACATTTTTGAAATCATCTAACAACATATTTCCATTATATATCACATCCTCAATCATTAAGAACCACTTAGTGTTATCAATAAATAATATTGTGTAGAACATGATAGCGGAGATAGATCCCACCTTAAGGATGCCTCTCTTTCAAGGGGACGATTCATAAGATCTATAACAACATTTGTTCATTTATGACACAATATGAACTGTGAAGAACATCCAAAATGATGATGTGAAGATTGTGTAGTTGGTAGCGTCCTTGAGGGATCATACATTATTATGGTATTTGAAATATATGAACACTAGGCCTATGGGTCAGACTAGAAAATTTTCATAGTTACGATAAATCGTGTTGAAAGAATTCCAAAAGCTTAAGTCTCAGTTGCAGTGCATTACATAGTTGAAGGAGATCAAACAAATAGTAAATGAATCATTGTAGGACTACGATCAAAGGTTCAATATACTAAAGGATCGGCTAACATTCCATATTCCAGATGAACAACACAAGGAGTGGTTTATTGTAGAATTTATGTCGCATATCTGCTACCCTTTGATGCAACAGAAGATTGCATCGCAATCAAAAGCTCCAGAAAATTTCTATGAAATTGGAATCATCCCCTGTAGGAAAAAATAACGCAGGGATGGATCAAGTTCAGTCACAGTTGGCCACACTTACTATTCAGTTACAAGAAATTATGAAAGGAAAATAAAAGAGTGAGGGAGTTTGGTGTATTACATGTAGAAAAGAGGGTCATCATAAGGATGAATGCCCATATTTTAAGCATTATTTGAATACGGGAGCTCCAAATCCATTGGGGTTATGGTGCGATATTTGTAAAACGGTGGGTCACCACCCTCATAATTTTTCGTTGATGCAGAAGTACTAGAGTACTGCGAGAGATCTATTTTTTAACTTTTGCAAGTCTGTCGAACATGAAGAGGAGGATTTTCACGCATTTAATTTGATGAGAGAGTGCACTAAATATACATATAGAGTCTAGGGAGAAGAATCTAAAGGAGGAGCACTGCAATATAATACTCCCATAGGATATAATCAAGGAGGACGAGGATGTTTTAGTGGGCATGAAAGAGGAGGATTTGGCATAGGAAAAGGACCTATTATATGTTATAACTATAATCAACCTAGACACTTGGCGCGATACTTCCCGAAAACCAACACGATGTGTACTTATTACAGAGCACTAGACCATGTGACAAACTATTTCCCACGGATGATCATGAAATGGCAAGAAAAGAGGAACACAAATGTACACATGATCGCAACAAAAGTGTGCAATGAACAACCTGATATAGAAACAGTTACACGTGGAGGGACGAGAACCAGAGCGAATGTGATGGATCAAGGAAATAGAATCCACCAATGGATAAGGAAAGAAGTTTAGCCTCTTCTGTTGTTTGATTGGAGAAAAGAGAAATATACCTACCAGCAAGCAAGCAAAGAATCAGTTGGACCAGAATGGATAGCTTCAACTTCACCAGTGCCACCTTTGTATGAAATATTGTCAATGTATGATATGCCTCCAGTATACGACCATTCAGAAAGGAAAGTTGAAAAGGTAATCATTTTGAAATATTTCTTAAGAATTTATTTATAATGAATGAAGGATGAATCTGCTTAAGCATGCTACATGGAATGATTAACCGTTTCACCCAAGAGAAAGAGATACATTTCACACATAGAGCAGTTAAGTAGCTGCACCATAAGAAGAGAAAGAATAGGGAGTTTCAATTCAATGCGTAGATAGTGAACTATGACATGGAAAATATCTTTCTATATCTAGGCTCCTATGTGAATTTCATCCTGAGGTTTGGGAGATGATGGTCCAACCGAAGTTGATTTGGTCTCCTATCCAGTTGATATTTGCGAACCAAAATAAGATTGTTCTTGTTGGAAGGTTGATAGGGGTAAGTGTCAATATTGATGGAGTGCATAGTGTATCATAATTTGAAGTGATCAAATGATCCAAGAGGGTATCGGTGGCCACCCACCTATTCCACTGGCTCAAAGACCATTTTCCAGTTTGACAGTTTTTCGGGTCCTAAACTTATGGGGCCGTTTTGAGGCCCTAAACAACATTTTTTGGTCGCGACATTGTCACATTTCAGGCTTTCATCATAGTATTTAGCCAAATTATTATGGAAACATGTGCATTCCTCAGATAGTTCTTTCCAATGAGATATTGTGCGCCTAAAATGAAGATCGTATGCAAAATTTATGACCCCGGGAAGTTGATGTACCAACTTATGCCATTGGGGCCAACGTGACTTTTGACGCTTCATCTCCTAGGGTTAGGTTTTTTTATGTTTATGGTTTTCGCATTTATGATTTATGTTAAAAATGAATTTGGAGCCTCATTGTAATCAACTTCTTGCAAATGAGCGTAGCCAACATATCTCTTCTCAAAGATAAGATATTGGTTTAGATTTAAGAGCGGAACGAAATGAAACCATAGATTTATAATATCAAAATAGAGACAGAGTGAAAAATAATAGAGATACAATAAAACTTGACTTCTATTAAATAAAAAATATGTTGAAAACTATAAAATGTGGACTGAAAACAAGCTTGCTAGAATGGTGGCAACTTATCTATGAGAAGTGATGTGATGGCTACGCTCATTCACAAGAAGATGAGTACAATGAGGCTCTGAAAGAATTTTTACAATAAAAATGAATGCCAAAACCCTATATATCCAAAAACCTAACCCTAGGATATGAACCGCCAAAATTCACGTGGGCCCCGTTGGGGTAAGTTAGTACATCAACTTGCCAGGGCCATAACTTTTGCATACGATCTTCGTTTAGGGTTCACGATTGCTGATTGGAAAGGTGTTGATGAGGAGATTCATTTAGGGGGATCAATAAGAGCCTTTGGATATAATTGAGATTCCATATCATGAAAAATCGTCGTTTGTGCTATCAAAATAGCCCCGGAAGTTCAGGAACCAAAACACTACTAAAAATAGTCAGTTGCCAAAAAATTGTTTTGAGCTAGTTGGATAAAGTGAGTGGACACCAAGATCCTCTTGGATCAATCCTCCCCCATTAGTAAGAAATGGTATTTATTTCATTGATTTCCCCCATCATATGAGGAAGTTTCTATTGAATTTTTCCCCGAATGAGCCACTTGCCTTGGTGTAGGAGCTGCTCTTCTTTGACAACCCAATAAAACTAGATCCTCTGTTGGTGAGTGCCCTTGACCAGTGTGTCCATGATCTAATCAGTGTATTCCTATTCCATGCAGTCATGGTTGATATATGTTGGTATCAATTGTCCTGCTATCTCTGAGGTGTCCAATAATGGTGGAAAATAAGGCTGAAGGAGGTCCACATTGAACACTGGGTGCAAGCCAAGGAAGGGGGGAAGGTTGAGCTCAAAATAATTGTTACCCACAACCTTGGTAATGGTGTAGGGTCCATAATAAAGTAGAAAAAGCTTCTGATGAGGCCCTATAAGGCATTCTTTCTACAAGTGAAACCAAACCTTGTATCCCACCTAAAACTAGTGTGGCACCCAGTGTTGATCATGGTGTTGCTTGTACTTGGCATTGGCCTTCTGTAAAATACCCTGAACCGATTGGAAGATGCGTTGGATCTTCTCAATGAATCGGGTGTCTTTGTTAGATCCAATTGGAGCATGTGAAGAGTCTTCCTCGGTGGTCACAAGGGGTAGTGCAACATCCATGGGACCCAATGGTTGAAATCCCAACCCCACCTAAAAGGGGTTGTGGTCAGTTGAGATATGTATGGAATTGTTGTAGTTGTGTTGAACATAGGGAAGACTCTCATCCCAAGTGTGGGGATGCTTGGAATTGTACATGCATAGGATGTGCATGATCATCCAGTTGACGACCTAGGTTTTTCCATCCATCTAGGGGTGGAAGGCAGTGGACTTGGTAAGATTGGAGTCCAGCAGTGACCAAAGACTAAAACATAATGAGATAAGGAACTGGATGTCCTGATCTAACATAATGGTTTTTGGGATCCAAAAGTGTACCCACACTTGTTCAATTAAGAGCTTGGCAGTGGCCTCCACTGTGATTCTCTTCTTGCAGGCGGCCAGAATCGCCATCTTGGAAAAGTGATCAACAACCAAAAAACACAGTCATTTCCTCGTTTGGTGGATGGAAGGCCCGACATGTAGTCCAGTGAGATGGAT
Source organism: Picea sitchensis (assembly GCA_010110895.2). Taxonomy (NCBI): domain Eukaryota; kingdom Viridiplantae; phylum Streptophyta; class Pinopsida; order Pinales; family Pinaceae; genus Picea; species Picea sitchensis. The sequence continues at coordinate 27,848 of SNQJ01S0035256.1, forward strand.
TGCCATGGCCTGTCAGGAGTAGGTAGAGGAGTGTAAATTCCTTGTTTCTTAGTGGTCAGTTTGGAAATAGCATAGACAATGCAAGACCAGATATAATTGTTGACATCCTGTCAAATTTTTGGCCAGTAGAAATGTTGTTGCATCCCTGCCACTATCTTTTCCATTCTGAAGTGTCCTACCACCTGACTCTAATGGGATTCCCAAATCATCTTCGCTCGCTCACTTGATGGAATGGAGATATGGCCTAGATGGCACAACATCCCATCCTGAAGATGGAAATTATTGATAGTTTTTTTTGCACCTAACATCTTGTAGGTGTTGGCGAAGTCGGGATCTGTTTCATAGAGATGGGGCCATCTGGAGGTCTCGTGGCCGCAAGAATCGAGCACTGTGGTGAGTTTCTCGACTGAAGGCCAGTTGAGTAAATCAATGACTCAGTTGGTACTTCCTGTTTTATACTTGATTTTGAGGTGGAACTGTTGCAAATATGTGGACCACTTATGATGGAGGTCATTCTGCAATTTTCCTTATGTCTACATGAACTACAATGACTTATGATTAGTCTAGATGTCTGTCTCCTTCCTGATAATGTAATGCCTCCACTAGAGGTAGGCTTCCACAATGGAGTAAATTTCTTTGTCGTAAGTAGGGTGCTTACAAACGACAAATGATAGTGTCTCACCATGATAGGCCATGGGGTAGCCATGCTAAGTGATGACTGTGCCCACAACATAGTCTGAAGCATTTTTCTCGATCTCAAAGGGTTGTTATAGGTCAGGTAATGAAATCATTGGGGAGGATAAAAAGTGTTGCTTCGGATCATTGAATTCTTTCTGTTGGGACATGCCCCACACAATTTTTTCCTTACCACCACCCTTGGTTATTTGGATAAGGGCCCATGCAATTTGGGAGAATCCCAACATGAACCTGCAATAGAAATTGGCAAGGCCTAAGAAGCTTCGAAGCTCGATGAGCGTGGTTGGGGTTGGCCAGTCACGAATGACTTGGATATTGGTTGTATCAACATGCACACCATGCGCATAAACAATGTATCCTAGGTATTGAACCTTGTCCATGCTGAAGGAGCATTTTTCCAAGTTGGCATATAGCTTGTGTTGTCGCAGAGTGTGAAAAACATTATGAATATGTTGCAAGTGTTCTTTCCAATCCTTTTTGTAGATAAGGATTTCATCTAGATACACCATCAAAAAAGAATTAGTGAAAGGCCACAAGATATCGTCCATCATCCTCATGAAATTTGTTGGGGAATTTCTTAAACCAAAGGGAATGACCAACCATTCAAAAATACCTTATTTTGACTTGAAGTAAAGTTTCCATACATCTGTTTGTTCTATTGAGACCTGATGGTAGCCAAACTTCATACCAATATTACTGAAGTATTTGGCCCCTTTGATCTGATCAAGGAGATTGTTGATTTGGGGAATCGGGCACCAGTTCATGACTATGATTTTATTTAGGGCCCGGTAATCAATGCAAAGTTTCCAAGTCCCATCTTTCTTCTACATCGGCATGATTAGACTTCCACAAGGTGATGATATGGGTCGGATGTGTCCCTTGTGGAGTATTTCTTGGATATGACACTTGATTTCCTCATTTTCTAGCAGTGAGAGGCGATATACTGGCCCATTGGCTAGTGGTGTGTCAGGGCTCATATCAATGGGATGCTTAACCTGACAGTGCAGAGGTACCCTAGTAGGTGATGATAATATGTCTTTGTATTATTCCATGACCTTATCCACTTTCTTCTGATGCATGGAGAGGTTACTCGTGGAGGCTATGTATGTGGATGCAACCTTTCACTCACTTTGAGATTGAATCATTAAGAAGGAAAACTTCCCAGTCTGAGAAATGACCTTCCTGCATTACTTGGAAGAGATCAAGGAAATAACACTAGGTGGGACTACCTCGGGAATCCTATACAATTTCATGTTCAAATTAATGATAAAATTGTGAGGCCTAGACTCATATACAACATGACGTTTCCATAAATAAGGTTAGCCCAAAGTAACATCACAAACTTCAAGGGGAGCAACATGACACAATACCTCATCTTTGAATGGCTTGATGTCGTATGATAGGCGACACTATTGGTTGATGTGAAGATCACTTATTTGATGGAGCCACCCAATGGTGTAGGGTTGTGGGTGCGGCATTGTCAGCAGGGATAGTCACTTGATGATCTCTGTTGAAATGAGGTTATTCTATCTACCGCTATCAACAATGAAGTGCAGTGGAGTGCCTTTTACCCACATTTGCGAATGAAAGAGGCACTTTCTTTCCTATGGCTCATCAAGTTCATTGGGATGGATCTTGGTGGTAGAAATGGTGGCACTGGGTTCTGTATAAATGGTATGTAAACGTTTTTATGGTTTTTCTTCAAAGTGAGAAACCACATCTAATTCATAGGATTTTACCTCAACCACCAATGACTGCTTTGAGCGGAAATAAACAGTGTTATGCTAGGGTATCTTATGGAAGTCACACCACTTCCTAATATCTTTCTTCATCTTCTCATTGTACTTGTTTGGTTGCAGCTTGGATTGGTTGTCCTATGGTTTTCCATATTTTCTATGTATTTTATTCTATGGGTTGGGGCTACCCTTTCCTTGCTTCTGTTGTGAGGGGTTCCCAGACCCAAACTATTGTTTCTTTTGTTTCAACTTCTGCTCGATTTGATGGCATATCAATAGGTCGCGCCCAAGGATGAGATGTCCAAAAAATCCATTTTTTCAAGATGTATCTATGAATACTGTCATGGTACTTGAGCACTAGATGTCGCTCAGAATATTTGACACCCATCTCGGTGCGCAAGGTATGGAAGACATTAGTGAACTCTGGCACTGTTTGGTCTCTTTCCTGTCACAGTGTGGTCCATATTGTACAATTCATCCTAACTTCCAATAGGGTAGTATTGTTCCTTAATAGCATCCCTAAAGGAACCCCAAGTGGGTGAAACTGCAAATAATGTGGATTCCTCTATTTCCTTTTGCTCACAAAATGTCTCCCACCAATCTTTGACATGGAGGATGACCTTGAGGAGYGCAAATGTAATATTTTCTCTATCGAAAAAGTTGTGGATAGAAAAATACCCCTCTAGAAGGTTTAACCATTTATCTACGACATCTGCATCTATTTGAACTTCAAATATAGGAATATCAAAATAGATCTGTACCTTGAAGGGGGTGGTGCCTCTGCTTGAGGTGGATGTGTCACTTGTCGGTATTCATCGAAATATTTGTGCAAAGTTTTCCATCATCTCATTCATATGTCTCTCAAGGCCTTCCTCAAGAAACATTTTGAAAGGATATCCTATCCTATTGTTTTTATTTTCACCCTCTATGGATGATTTCTTGGGTGTGAGAGAGCATTTGTCCTCAAGAGAAACAAGCTCGAGACCAACCTCTCTATACCATGACTATGTCGAGGACATGCATTAAAAAAATGATAAGGAGAAGACCGCTCTGATACCACTGATCTGGATTTATGAGCGAAATGAAATGAAACCACATATTTATAATATTAACATAGAGAAACCATGAACAATAACAAAGAAACAGTAAAACTTGACTTCTATTAAATAAGAAATATGTTGAAAACTGTAAATTGCAGACTGAAAACAAGCTTGCTAGAATGGTAGMAGTATATCTCTAAAAAGATATGTGATGGCTATGCTCATTCAAAATAATATGAGTACAATGAGGCTTTGAAGGAATTTTTACAATAAACATGAATGCCAAAACCCTAGACATCCAAAAACCTAACCCTAGGAGATGAAGCACCAAAAGTCATGTGAGCCCCATTGGGGTAAGTTAGTACATCAACTTGGCGAAGGCACAACATTTTCATACGATCTCCATTTAGGTCGCTCATTGGAAAGGTATTAACGAGGATCTTCATTTAGGGGGATCAATAAGAGTCTTTAACTATTATTGAGGTGCCCGATCACAAAAAAACATCGTTTGGGCCCTTAAAATGGCCCTGAAAGTTCAAGAACTGAAAAAAACTGCTAAAAATAGTAAGATCCCAAAAACTTGTTTTGATCCAGTTGTACAAGGTGGGTGGCCACCAATATCCTTGTGTGTTTTTTCATTTACAGTATTTTGTATTTTAGACAGTCATTAATATAAACTGATCTTTACTGTATTACTGTGTTCCTTGCCATATCCATGTGTATTTATTTGTTATATCTATGTTATATTTCTTCCTTCATATCGTTCCTCAAAAATAATTTAGATCAATGGTATCAAAGCTGTGTTCTCCTTGTCGTTCTTAGTGCATGTCCTCGACAAGGTTAGGGTATAGAAAGTTGGGTCTTGAGCTTGTTTCTCTTTAGAAAAAACACTCTTTCACACCCAAGCAACCTTCCATGGTGGAAGAAAATATGGATGATGGGACATGAGATCCTTTCAAAATGTTGCTCGAGGAAGCCCTCGCCCGATAGAAAAAAAAGATAATGGATAATTTTTCCTAGATCCTTCGACAACAAGAGAGGCACCTTCAACTAATAGACACTTCGGAGGTGCAACACCCTTCAAGGTACAAGTTAACTTTGATATTCCTTTATTTGAAGGCTAGATAGATGTTGAAGTTTTGGAGAAATGGTTAAATCTACTAGAGGGTTATTTCTCTATCCATAATTTTCCCAACAGTGAAAAGATCACCTATGTGCTCCTTAAGGCTCTTCCCCATGTCAAATATTGGTGGGAGAATTATTGTGAGAAACATGTCGAGGATGAGTCTATAATTTTTGGGCCAGGATCCACTTGGGCAGATTTTGTTGATTCCCTCAAGGAACAACATTACCTTGTTGAAAGTTATGATGACCAGTACATGAGATGGACCACACTACCCCAAGAGAGGGGTCAAATAGTGTCAGAGTTCACCAATACTTTGCATACCTTGCACACTAATTTGGGTATCAAAGAATCTAAGCGGATTCTAGGCCTAAAATATCATGGGGCTCTGCACAGGTACATCCCAGGGATGATTTTAGGGGCTAAATTTCGCTCATGGGATACTTTTCCATCTTTTTTCCCGAAAAAAGATTCACTATTCTAAAAATGATTCGCCCAAATTCTATAGGATAAAATTATTTTACCTTAAAAATCGCCAAAATTTTATACAAACTATATAGAATACTTAGAAATTTGAATATTTTTACAAAAATATCGCCAAACATTTATAGTTAGCATATGAAGGATTACTAATATTCGCCAAGGTTTCTACATTTTAAAATAAATTTCCATCCTTAAAATCATCCCTGGTACATCCAAACCAAAATGGAGTTTATGGACATCTCTTCATTGGGAGCCACTTACTGATATGCTTTCAAAATCAAGAAGAATTTCAAGGACCAGAACAAGTGAGAGTTCGAGTCTGCAAATCTGCAATAGACAAAGTATGGTAAGGGTGGCCCTAAATCCCAACCCAAAGGAAAAAAACAAGGATGGCCAACCCCATGATAACCATCCTAAGCCACCAACAAAGAAGAGAAATGGGAAGTCGAATAAGGACACTGGAAAACGGTGCAAGTTCCAAAAAATCGCTTGGCGCAATATTGATGAATGTCGCTACGAATAGTCTTTGTTGGCTGGAAAAAAATCCCCATGGTTATATGTTGACTCAGACTCTGATTTAGAACTAGAAAAGGGAAGACGAAACATTGATGCATAACCCAATGTCACCATCGCTACCTCAAAATTCCAGCCAGAGGAACCATAGGATCTTGAAAAAGGGGAGCACATTTTCCAGTCATAGATGTGGATGAAGGGAAACCCACTCCATTTCATTGTTTGCAGTGGTAGCTAGAATAACTTGATATCAGTATAGTTTTTCAAGAGGTTGAACTTGAAAATGACGTTTCATCCTCAACCATACACCATTGGTTGGCTCAGTGAGGGATAGGAAATTTGTGTCAGCCAACAATGTCGCTTGCACTACATCATCAAACCCTTCAAAGATGAGGTATTATGTGATGTTTCCTCCCTTGAATGTTTTGATTCTTTTCTAGGAAAACCATATATGTGGAAGCATCATGCTATTTATGAATCTTGGCCCCATAGTGTCATTATTACTTTGGGATATAAACTCTAGAGGGTACCATAGGTAGTCCCAAACACTATGGTTTCTTTGATCTCCATGAATCAATGCACAAAGGTGGTCTCTCAAACTAGGATATTTGTCCTATGTATGGTTCGATCGAGAGATGAACATAAGGTCACTGTAAACACTGAAACCTCTACACAGGTTCTCTCTTTCCAACAACAACAGGTGGATGGAATAGTAGAGGAGTACAAAGAAATATTTGCCTTACCTACTAGGGTTCCTATGCATTGTTTGGTAAATCAATCCAATGATATGACACCCGATGATCCTCTTCATAATGGCCCTGAATACATGACTTATGTTACGGAGAATGAAGAAATCAATGCCAAATCCAAGAGCTAACTCTGATGGACCACATCATACCAAGATCCTCACCTTGTGGGAGCCCAATTTTTCTAGTACATAAGAAGGATGTGACATGGTGACTTTGTATTGATTATAGAACCCTAAACAAGATCACATCCAAGAACCGATACCCAATTCCACAGATTGATGATATTCTCTATAAACTCAATGGAGCCAATTTTTTTAGTAATATTGATCTGAAGTTAGGCTACCACCAAGTGTCGATTGAATAAACTAATGTGTGGAAGACAACCATCAAATCTAAATAAGGCCTCTTTGAGTGGTTATTCATGCCTTTCATCTTGATTAATTCCCCGACCACATTCATGCAGATGATGGATGATATATTACGACCATTCAAAAAATCCTTTGTGGTTGTATATTTGGATGACATCCTCATCTTCATCAAAACTTGGGAGGAATATTTGGAACACATTTAGCAGGTATTGGGCACCTTGCGATAGCACAAGTTATATGCCAATTTGAAGAAGTTTTCCTTCAGCATGCAGTGAATCCAATATTTGGGGTACATTATGGATGAACAGGGTGTACATGTGGATCCATCCAAGATACAAGTCATCTATGATTGGTCGTCCTGGAGACAATGATCGAGCTCTGCAGCTTCTTGGGCCTCACCAATGTTTATCGACGGTTTGTGTTGGGGTTTTTTCATATCGCTTAGGTCCTAAGCGAGGTGACAAAGGGTGGCGAGAAGGAAAAGTTTGTGTGGTCCACACCCCAACATAAATCATTCGAGGATTTGAAATTCCTCCTCTTCTCAGCACCTGTCCTCATTCTTCCATACCTACAACAACCATTTAATATTGCGACATATGCTTCATATTGCGTTATTGGTGCAGTCCTCGCTCAATAGGGACATATGGTATCCTGTCACTTTGAAACTCTATCTGATGTTGTTTGCAGATACCCCACCTACGAAAAATATTTGTACTCCATTGTGTTGGCATGTTGACATTGGAAGCATTACATTTTAGAGAAGGAAACGATCATCCACACCGATCACAAACCTCTGCAATTAATGCATACACAAGGAAAATTACATAATGAACACCATCATAAGTGGTCCACATACCTGAAAAAATTCCACTTGAATACCAATTACAAGAATGGTAGCACCAACCATGTCGCATATTTCCTCAGTCGTCCCCCAGTGGCAACACTAACCAAAAATCTAAAATCCTGTGGACATGAGGCATCTGGATGCCCACAATTATAAAATAATGACTTTGAATTTTATACTAACTATCAGATATTGAGCACAGAAAAAATAGTTCCCAACTTTCACCTCTAGGATGTTATTTTATGTTGCTTGATCCATCTCTGTATTCCTTCAAGTGAGTTCCAAGATAATATGGGAAGATCATTACAGCGAGGACGCAGGACATTTTGGTATAGAAAAGACAGTGGCAGTCAAGGTAAGGCATGGCAAGGCAAGGCAAGGCATGGTAAGACAAGGCATGGTATGGCATGGAAAGTCAAGGCAAGGAAAGGAAAGGAAAGGTAAGGGAAGGTAAGGCATGGCATGGAAAGTCAAGGAAATAAAATGCAAGGCATGGCATGTCAAGTCAAGGCAAGGAAAGGCATGGAAAGGAAAGAAATGGAAAGGAAAGGCATGGGATGGAAAGGAAAGGAAATGCAAGGCATGGAATGGAATGGAATGGAATGGCATAGAATGGAAAATAAATCCAAGGCATGACATGGCATGGCAGGAAAGGAAAGGAAAGGAAAAGAAACACAAGGAAAGGTAAGGAAAGGCCAGGAAAGGCATGAAATGGCATGGAAAGGAAAGGAAAAGCATGGAATATCATGGCATGACATGACATAGCATGGAATCAAAATCAAGGAATGGCATGGTATGGAAAGGAAAGGCATGGCATGGCATGGCATGGAAAGGAAAGGCATGGCATGGCATGGCATGGCAAGGAAAGGAAAGGAAAGGCAATGCAAGGCATGGCATGACAAGTCAAGGAAAGACAATGCAAGGCGTGACATGGAAATTAAAAGCAATGAAAGGCATGGAAAAGCAAGTCATGACATAGAAAGGCAAGGCAAGACAAGGGATGGAAAGACATTTCATTGCATGGAAAGTCAAGGCATGGTATGGCATGGAAAGGAAAGGGAAGGAAAGGTAAAGAAATGCAAGTCAAGGAAAGGAAAGGAAAGGTAAGGAAAGGCTAGGCAAGGCATGGCATGGAAATGAAAGGTAATACAAAGAAAGGAAATGCATAGCATGACAAGGTAAGGCATGGCATGGAATGGAAACTGAAGATAAGGCATGGCAAGGCATGGAAAGTAAAGGCTAGGCAAGGAATTACATGGAAAGGAAAGTCATGCCATGGAATGGCAAGGAAAAGCATGGCATGGCATGGAAAAGCATGGAATGGAAAGGCAAGGCAAGGCATGGCATGGCATGGCATGGAAGGTCAAGGAAAGGCATGGTATGGCATGACATGGCAAGGAAAGGTATGGAATGGAATGACAAGGCAAGTAAAGGCATGTAAAGGCATGGAATGAAAAGGCAAGGCATGCCATGGTAAGGCATGGCATGGCATGGAAAGCGAGGGAAAGGAAATACATGTCATGGAAAGGAAAGGAATGGCATGGAATGACATGGCATGTCAAGTCAAGGAAAGGCATGGCATGCCATTGTATGGCATGGCAAGGCAAGTTGTGGAATGACATGGCATGGCATAGAAAGGAAATGAATGGCATGGCATGGAAAGGTAAGTCATGGCATAACATGGAAATTCAAGGCATGGCATGGCATGGTAAGGCATGAAAAGGCAAGGCATGGAATGGTATAGAAAGACAAGGCATGGCATGGCATGGAAAGGAAAGGCATGGCATGGCATGGAAAGTCAAGGTATGGCATGGAATGGCAAGGAAAGTGAATGCAAGAGTAGGAAANAAAGGCATGTAAAGGCATGGAATGAAAAGGCAAGGCATGCCATGGTAAGGCATGGCATGGCATGGAAAGCGAGGGAAAGGAAATACATGTCATGGAAAGGAAAGGAATGGCATGGAATGACATGGCATGTCAAGTCAAGGAAATGCATGGCATGCCATTGTATGGCATGGCAAGGCAAGTTGTGGAATGACATGGAATGACATAGAAAGGAAATGAATGGCATGGCATGGAAAGGTAAGTCATGGCATAACATGGAAATTCAAGGCATGGCATGGCATGGTAAGGCATGAAAAGGCAAGGCATGGAATGGTATAGAAAGACAAGGCATGGCATGGCATGGAAAGGAAAGGCATGGCATGGCATGGAAAGTCAAGGTATGGCATGGAATGGCAAGGAAAGTGAATGCAAGAGTAGGAAAKCAAGGAAAGGAAAGGYAAAGGAAGGCTAAACATAGTTCCCTAACAACAAAAAAGAACCACAAAATACAAGAATACCATAACAACCATAAAATGAAGCTAAAATTTCAATAATTCATAAATCTGAAATATTTGTTCAATTATTCCTTTTAMATACATATGGTCATTCAATTAGACCATYAGGATCACTTCTAATATTGATGGTCTCCATCAACTTRTCRTTCTCAGAGTAAGGYAAGMAGTATCATACCTTTAATGAGTCCTTACTTGGAATTGTTTGTAGTTGGAGGTTTGTACCAACAACCAAGTTCGTAAAGTGGTATACAACTTCACATGCTCTATAATATTGAAACAAATAACMACCTTTATTCTATGTTATTCCATCCTATGTCAGATATTCTCCTTTAATAACCATCGACCCAATCGGAAATTSAATKCCTTCAGAGTATGTTATTGATYGCATGAGGGTATGCTTTCCCTCTAAGAAACGTGTGATCCACTAATAAGTGTCCCATTCATTACCTATTGGGGAAACCATTGCATATATGTGCCCTGCAAAAAAATGGAGTGCCAACACGTGAGTCCACTAAATGAACAAAGAATAAAACATTGATGTTATTTATTCAAAATTTAATAGAAGGTTTCAACGAACCTGGTAGTATGAGATCTGAGACATGATCATAATCTGCTAAAATATTTAATTGGTCCTCCTCCAACTAGGATAATTTCATAGTTATATGTTGACCAATGGGGACTGATACACGATCCCATATATCAACCTAGTTTGTCGATTCATAATCATCACATTCATTACTACTACATGGACCACATAAGAAAGAGAGTTTTCTTGTCCATATTTCAACTATTGCTCTAATGTTCGAACGAAATGGAATCCACAAGTGCCCTGGATTGTTTTTCATTCATATCATTGTGATTGATCTACATCGATCACCTCCCAAAAATATTTATGTACATGTCCTTTCCTGTGTGATTGGTCTTCACAAGTTCTTATTCCCTCTCCCATTATTTAAGAACACCATTCAACAATGGATTTCGCATCTCGAATGAAGGAAGTAGTTGTGAACTTCATTTATTTCCTAGGTAACGCTCTTTTTATGCATGTGTCTACTCCATCATCCTCTCCTTTCTCGTGTCGAGAATCGAAATAGTTCCAAATGTGTGGTACCTTCAGTTTTTTTTGCAACATACAAAACCATTGAAATATATGAACATTTTTGAACTGGCATGCACAACCATCTGGCCAAATCCAATGTTGATCCATCTGTATTTTCTTCTCCTTAAGGTGATTGTAAAACAACTAAAAGTAATTTTGTACATAGGCTGATTTATGGCACCGATCATCACTTATGTAGAAGTGATAATCCTTCAATATAAATTTGTTTTCTTTGTTACAATATGTCCCATGCTTGTATGTGATATGGACCATTATGTTGACCTGGTCTGAGTGATAATATTGGCTTTGAATCTCATTTTTTGGTTGAAGGGTGTAGTTCTCATCAAAATCAACCACTGATAAGAAAGTACCAACGAAACATGTATCTCTGCATATTCTAAAATGTTCGTCCTACCATCCAGCTACATGGACATGTTGAACATATTTTCATGTATTTTCAATGAATTCCTTCATGAAGTCACATAGTAGTACCTAGGAAGTCACCAATTGTGTCTTTTTTCTTTCTTTCCCTCCATAAATATCATATGAAACATATTTAAAGTTTTGCAAGGAAACCTCCTTCCTCCCCAATTCATACTCATCTCTTACATGGATGCACTTTCTCGGTAATTCTATTCCACCACACCTGGGGCTTGTCCCATCTAAGCAATATTTTTTATAAAATGTACAACTCATTGGCCTTATACAAAATATGTTATGAATAAAGTCTCTAGATGACGATGGTGGAAATATAACTGATCATTCCTACAAAAGGGTGTTATGAAATACATGAAATGTGTGTGTGTGTGTGTGTGTGTGTGTGTGTGTCATAATAATAAACATACTCAATGTGATATATACAACAACGTGTTACAAATTGTGTTTATTTGAACATACCAAGGCTTGCATTTATAAAAAGATATTTGGCCAAGTTAAGTGCACTATGTACTATCTGTTAGGACCACATATTGTACCCTTTTTGCCCATACTTTTTGCTATTATTTTACCCTTCATCACCTGCATTTTGACTTATACTATCATTTC
>SNQJ01S0035256.1:70241-90796 GCA_010110895.2 Picea sitchensis
GTTACACTATCTTAGCTATATAGAAGCTCATGATCTCTGTAATATGGAGAAATATCTACTATGGATTTAATACTCTATTTCAATTAGGTTCAACTTGACACTGGTGAAAGAGTGGTACGATTACCTATGATATGTATACATTTTCTACAAAAAGGGTATCTTACTATCACTAGTTTGTTAAGTTCTACCCCATGTGAAGCTATAGTCCCATCAATTACCTTTATTCCATAAGATTCCATTAGTGAATCTAAGACTCGAACTGGAACAATTTAGGCTAAGGGTATATCACCTTAATATATTCCTAGGGTGGTGGGTGGGGAAGAGGATGTATCCATTCCAATTATTCCATGATGTTATGTGTTCCTTGATTGTCGACAGATTTAAATATTCTAATTAAAATTAGCAATATAACCCAAAATCAGATAACAAAATAAGTATTGAAACGGGTGCTAAATCAAGTCAAGGTCTAGCCATGCCCAAAGAAAAAGCTGACACTGATACCAATAAATCAATTTTGTTTTGTTTTTCCTTGTTTCAATTTTATTCGATGCATTTATTAAAGTTATTTAAGTAATTTGCAAGTTCATATATCCTATATCTCAATATTCTATAAGGTACTAGTTAAATTATCTTTCCTTCATATTGCATCACCATCTAGGTTTAGAAACTTGGATTAGAACCATAGGTTTAGGAGATTGATGGTGGTGGAAACAATTGTTCCCTAGGTGAGGGATAACGAGTACAAAACATATTAGTTTTTACTCATTATTTCCCTCCATTCCTAGTATCATACTATATTTTACTGATTATTCTTGAAGAGTGGTGTTATCACTCATAACTGATAGCAGTAGCATGCAAGCAAATCCTGAGGTAACCTTGAACCACTTTTGATTGGAAATCTTCCCTTTTGAACCTGAGAGGGATCTCTCAAAAAGAAAAAAAACTTATGATAATCAATAAGCACAAAACAGAGGGCAGATCTATGGGTTTCAAGAAGATTTGGATTTTAGGTTTTGTGAGTTGGACAAAGGAAGTAGTCCATTGGGCATGGAGTCTAAATGTTCATGTAAATAACACAAGGGCTTGGTAATGGAAATCCAGTGAACAAAGGCAAGGTAGAAACTCTTTGTAGAGAGAGAGAGATTTATAAAGGTATGATAACAGAATAAAGAGAAAACATGTTCATTAGAAAAAGAGCACTTAGCAATGAGTGAATTATTCATATAAATCTATTGAATATGAATGCAAGGGACTGTTGGCATAGAGCATCAAATAGAGGGATGAATTTTAGACCTTCAGTTATCTGCAAAGAGATAATCTATAACTACTCATGCAATAGAGCATCTAAGGATGAATTCCATAACACAACATAGTTACACATCAAGAAGACATTTAACAAAGAGAATGAAAATATATGGAAACTAAAATAATAACATACTCAACAAAAAGCATCACAGGAATCTATGTTCTAGATAAACAAAACTTTTGCACTATTATTAAATGGAAAATGAAATCTACAGTGATGAAAGAGCATCTCTCCACGTCATCCAGCCAGCCAGCCAACCGTGTCAAGCGCGTGCATTCAAGATGAAGAGAGGCGCAACCCTCATCTTCTATTTTGTAATTGAATGTAATTTAATGTCTAGGTTGTTGAGCCATAGAGTCGTGCCTTTGTGCAGGCTATAGATAATATCGGCTTTAATGTTTGTAAGGCTGAGATCTAGATCCAGATGCTGGACTAGACAACCCATTCAATGTAATTGAATAGGGTAGGTGATATCTGGAGGGAAGAGCTCGAAGAGCCCCCTCAGGTAAAAGAGATTTCAGATCTCATTTTGAGTTCGTAGTGTGGAGAATAGAAGGGAGAGTCTACGAGTAGAGAGAAGAAGAGAAAAGGAGCCAATACCTTGTTACATGCCGTGCTCAGGAACACCTTGTAAAGTACATGCATTTGCCATTTTTAATATAATCAGAAGCAGTTTTTCCTACATGAATTATGTATTATGTGGATGTCTGTGAGTGTTCTTCATGTGTTGTGAATGTATGTTGTGGTTTTACATTTGCAGGTTGTTTTGATTTCAGGTGAAGGTATTTGAGGTTTCATGCCAGGAGGGTGTGACAGAGTGCTACAGACTCTGAATACCGGTGCACTGAAGCACTTCTGAACTCTGCGGAGTCAGACAGAGACGTGATGCAGCATAGGAACTGGAATCAACAACTCAGGGAAGACCTCAAGGTTGTTGAACACCTTGGAGGCAAGGCTGTGAGGGAAGAACACAGTTGCAGACAGAAGCTCTGAGGATTTCTGTGAATCTCTGCCAAGTGGGCATTGAGTAGGTGCAAGGAGTGCATAAAGGAAGGACTCTGTTGTGAGTTCAAATAGAACCAGAATCACTGAGGATTCTGAGAGCTCTTCCAGGTGTGCATTGAGCAGGTGCATAGGTCCACAGGAGAAGACAGAACTGCTGAACGTTCTGTGAGAGAAGACACTCTGCCAGGTGGCCATTGAGTAAGTGTGCAGATAGGCATAGGAGAAGAGAACTCTTTGAGTTCTAGTATTTGGAGGAAGAGTCCACTGAGGGATCTTCACAGGGTTGTTGAATACCCTGATAGACTCAACAATAGGTTGCTTGAGTGAAGGAGAGCCAGGAAGGCATCCCTATATTCTCCATCTGTGGGAGAAGGAAGAAGGGAAAAATCCCTTAGGGATCTGAGTACCTGGAGAAGCTCAGAAGAGATAGCACGTTGTGTGCAAGAACTCTGGAAGGAGTGCAAAAGTTGAAGAATCCTTCAAGGATTCAAAGATAAAAGATGAGGAGGAGTTAGCGTTTCCAGGGGCATGGAAAATCTCAAGATCTTGGAGTTCACATAGAGGAAAAGAGGACAAAGGTCGAGGCCTTTGAGTTTTTAAAATTCTTCCAAGTGCAGGAAGAAAGTGTGCAAGCTCAGGAGGGAGCAGCATCAGCCGTTGGAATAGTCGAAAAGATCTGGACCGTTGGAAGGTTTTTCACGTCCAGGAAGGAGGTAGGAGAAGAACACGGAAGGGGGAGATCGTGATCCATTGGATCTCATTCAGAAATCACGTCAGCCGTCATATCGAACAGGAGGTGCACAGGGTTTAACCCTTCTCACGCCAGGCAGAAGTCCCGACACATATCGGGATATCGAGGTGTCGAGAATCAGCATATCGGCATTCCCGCAGACAGGAGATTGAGTAAGCCGACCCTGAAAACCCTGACACGAATCTGGGCCATCCATCTGAGAGAGGATGTGTGTCACGCGATCATTCATTTCTGAGATCCGGGCACTAGACATCGAGATATCGGCGCTCGGGAAATCAGAGTTCTTGAGGTCGAAAGAGTCGGGACATCATGAGTCTCGAAAATGCAAGAGGTGATATGGACCGTCCATTCTTGGGATGCGTGGTAGCGATCGAGAGCCATCAGGGGAAATCCAGAAAGGAGGTCGTCTATCGACGTATCGAGAATCGGGATATCGAAAATCCTGGGAGCAAAGAGTTCGTGCATTTCGGTTTTGCGAAGTCTGAAATGTCGATGGGGTGAAGGACCGTTGAAAGGTCAAGGCCAAGAGAGTGATCGAAGGATCGGTGTATCGGTATTCGGAGGATCAGGAATCTCGTGGACAGGAAGTCCAGACATTTCAAAATCGTGAAACGTGATACCCTGACAAAGTGAAAAGCTCCATTGTGGGGGCCAACTGCCAGCATAGCAGAGAATCAGGATTCGGAGGTTCGCGAGTCCTGAGGAAATGTACATTTCGGCACTGGAAAGTCTGAAAACTCGATAAAAGGTATGGTTACGGTCATATGAGAGAGGCGGTCGCATGGACCTTGGCATAGCTAGGAGGGGATAAGGAAAAAATCATGCATCGACAAATCTACTCATCGAAGATCGGGGATTCAAGAGGTTAGGAACTCTTGACACCTAGAAATACGAAACCCCGAAACCCAAAATTGGCATCGGGAAATACACGGTCAGGTGCAGAAGGCCGTGACAGGGAAAATAAGGACCTTTGGATCGGGTTTTGACAAAGATTCCACAGTGGGAATCGAAAGAGTCGCTCCGGATCGAAGGTGGAAACTGATCGATCCTTTTGAGACAGGGAGGTCACGTGTGGGGGACCCTGCGGGGTGTGCGTCTGCATCATACAGTCACACAGAGCACTACTCCCGTGATTTTACCCCTTATATTCCTGGTACCTTTTGGTAGCGAGCTTCAATAGTGTGAACTCCAAAATATGAATTTTGAATGGGTGGCGTCCAACCATGTATACCTCTATGTAAAATCTAGTATCTATCGAAAATTTGGTAACACTAGAAATTTGGTAGCGCCATCCTGGTGTGTCTATTATTTCAATGGTTTATAGGTAGAAAATCATGGAGAGTAAGCTGTCGAAAGCTATGGTTTTGGTGTCTAAGAGTGCCTGTTGAAACCCGAATAAGCTGTCGAAAGCACAATTTTGAAAATTATTTTAAAAACTACAAAAAAATGATTTTTTTACTTTATGTATTCATATATTAATGGCTTTCTCATTTATATTTAGCTACCATGCTCTGTGTCCTGGAAGGTTTACTTTCTCTCATTAGAACCTAAACCTAAAATGCTCCATGATATGCTTCAATGGCTAACACTATCAATCAACCTCTAGAAGAGTCTCAGGTAAAGTCTGGTTGCAATAGACATGCTCAAACAAGTCATTGCATTGACTGGTAATAGTAAGTAAATGTATGAAACTCTTGTATTCATCATTGATCCTTTGGATCTCTTCTCGTTCCCTTTCTACTGTGGTTATTTGAAGAAACTCCTTGATATTATGTCTTTGAAGTTACTTTCATAAATGGGCATAAGACAAGATTCAATTCCATTTTCACTTCGTTCAGGGTATCCATTGCTCCAACACCAAGAACATTAGGACCAATGATTATACCTATCAACGACTACCATTACCTTAATGAGATGTCCAAAATTATGAAAAACACCTTGTAAAACCCCTGGATTTGACCTCATCAAGACAAAAGCTTGGATATTTAGTCATGTCATTGCTTCTTGCCATTTTTTGTCACCCACGATTCCAAAACAATGTAACTTCTATTATTTCTGCTGCATCTTTTGAAAATCTCCTAGTATAAGGCAAAACAGAACCATTTGCATCTACTCAAACATGTTGTGCAAGCCTGGTAAGAAGAGGGTGTTTAAAAGCACCTCCATGATCCACTACAAAACGCTCAAGGAATATTCTATGCCCACTTGAGGGATGTTTGTCAACCTCTATAGACTAGCGAATGCCAAATAAATCATTCATGTTGATTTCCTGAAAGAATGCACACAAACCATAGAAGCAGTTTGGCGGTGGATGCCTCAAACTATGCAATAAATTTTAATCTTTGCAATTAATTAGATATGGAAATCGAGAAATGGCTTCACTTGTGGCTTAATCCATGGCCTTGGCTTTGGATGTCAACTTAGTTGCTTGACTCGTGCCTTGGTTTTAGTATGACTTGGGGCTTGAGATCATATTTTGACATGTGGACATGACTCGGGAGTTGATAGATCGATAAGCTTGATTTATGAATGGCTTTAAAACAAAACATCACAGGAGATAGGCTTGGACTTAGATTAGCTCAACTCATGTCTATTATATGGATTGGTGATTTGGCATATGAACTCAGCTTTGAGTTTGGGCCTTGTGTGTAATATGGCATAACTCATGACTTGAGTATTAACTTGTGTTTTGACATGTAGGTTTATTGCGTGGGTAGTGTAAGAAATGGGCATGTCGCTTGGGTTTTAGAAACTCTATGCTTAGACAATATGAAATAATTCTAGGCAATATGTAGTTTAGGCATAATTTAGGCATAGGACATTAAAAATCATATACCTCATATCTTTAGTAATGTGAGATTTTTCAAATATAAAATATAGTTGAAGATTTAAAACAATATCTAGCGCTTACCAATTTATGATTTTGTATGGCCTTGGCAGGTCAAGAGGGAAAAGAAACCCGAAGGTTGTTGAGAAAGCGTTATCAATGGAAATTAAGGAACCTGGAATTTAAGACACTAGCCAAAAGACTAAAGATAGCAATAAGTTAAATAGAGATAGATGAAAACACTCTCAAAATTCCATTACATTTTTATGTCTAACATATGGCTCCAACTGGGATGGAGACCTCCACCTTAAGGAGCTCAAGAACCACAAGTAGTTCCTGAGTAAGCTTATCTGTTGGGCTAAGGAGGTCATGCGGCGTATGAAGCTAATCTCAAAAACTCTTAAGACCTTATTGAAACTTATCTCTATACACCTAGAGCCTACCTTTATTCACAAGAAGCTATTTATTATTTCCAACATGAGATTGGAAGGAAATGCTCTAGAGCAAGTTATTTCCTGCACCTAATCTACTCTAACCCGACTCACCCAATTTGGTTAGGTAAATGGTGACTTCCATAACAACCATCCAAGAAGCAATTTTAAAACTGAAATAATCATCTTTATCAGCTGATCAGCAGGATGATGTTTGACATGTAACAGCGATTGATAAGGAATCATTCAGTAACCATATTCCTTTCCGGAAATCTTGATGAGTTTAAGAAATCGGAAATCTTAGCCTTCTGGAATATATGATTCCATGAAGTTTGCCACCAGATCTTTGAAGCTAAGATCAGAAAAATGTCGATCCATGAAGAAAGATTGCTCAACCATGACTTTTCCTCTACTAGAAATTTGGTCATCTTACAGTTTCTCTTAGAGATAAATTTGTGATCATCCGAAAACTACAACTTCTTCTTCAAAATAATGATCACAAAGGATAACAAAAAGGTTTATCCCATATAGGTGGATCCAGCCCTAAGAGCATATAATTTCCCTATGTAATCATTGGATTTCATGATAATTTAGTTTTACCAAGCCCGATCTAAACTTCACATGCACATAATTATCTCACAAATTACTCAACAAATATTGAAGAATTATGACCTGAATCTGAAATAAACTCACATGCTTCTTGTTGTTCCAAATCTTCTTCAAACTCGTTACTTTCTTGCTCAAAATATGAACCATACTCACAGTTCACTTGTTTATGTGCCTTACTTGATTTTAAAATTAACCCGCTCTCGGATCCTCCTCGAAGCATGGATGTTCTCCTCTACATCTTGAGCATCTTCAAACAAGCTCCTTAAGGATGAAGAATTCCTTACTAACAAGAGAAGAGAAAGTTGTGAATAAAGGCTCATAACATAATATATCATGGCGGTTGTCTCTATAGGCTAGATCTCCAAAGGCATATCATAATAGATGTTGTAAAATCTTTGATTGAATCTGAGGACGAGATTCAGCACTCTCTCTTCAAAAATAAAAATTAGCGAGGTATGAATCTAGTGATTTGTACTCACTCCAATACTTCAAGAAAACATTAAATAACTTGATCCAAGAGCCAATATAATCATCTCTCAGAATCTTAAACCATACAACAAAGTCTCTAATCAAGGACTTAGAGAACATTCTCATGATCACATCATCATGAACAATCTAAAATCGATCAATAAAATCCTCAAAGGATTCCAAGTGCCTTTCAGCTGTGACATAACACTTTCTAAAAAACCAAGGAAGATAATCAAAGTAGTCAAGAGGATAAGAATGAAGGAGATGGGGAAACCTCAAAGGCTTGAACATATTCATCTTGATTTTAGTTTGAAAAGAAGTGGGATGATCATGAAAGTTAATAGGTTGATGAAAAGGTTCCTCAATAGTACTAAACAATGTTTAGCTCAGAACAGGTTTTGAATCAATTTCGATCTCCACAAAGTCAGAAGGATGGTCAGATTCAAGAGGAATTGTAAAGAAAAATTCATCTTTATGAATGGGCTGAGAGGAGTAAAGGAGTCTTCGAGATCAATGTCTACAATACAAAGCGGTGTGCTACTCTTCTAAGATGGGTATATAAAGAAGGATGTGAGGTAAAGGTACTGAATCAATGTCTACAATACAAGCAGAGTGAAAGCCTTCCTCTTCTAAAGATGGGTATATAAAAGAAGGATGATGATCATCCGAAAATACAAAACAAAAAATGATCCTCTTAACATGCGAAGGGAAAAGCATGAAAGAGATGATAAAGAACAACAACAATCATGAAGCAAACTAATGAACTAATACCTGGATTTTAAATTCATCCTTTTCATCTTCTATCAACCGGATCCTCCCCAGTGGAGTCTTTAATCGTGGAGTCGCTAGGCAGATTTCTACAGTCAATTATGTGTCCTCCCTTTGTCTTCCATCAAAATTCACATTTATGTCGTTCTTCCCAGGGAAACTAGCTTCACTTACGTTCCCCGGCAACAAAACCAAAATGTTATCACTCAGAACTGACAGGGGTATCATGCAAGTAAATCCTGAGGTAACCTCGAACCACTTTGGATTGGAAATATTCCCTTTCCAACCTGAGAGGTATCTCTCAAAAAGAAAACAACTTATGATAATCAATAAGTGCAAAACAAAGGCCCGATCTGTGGGTTTCAAGAATATTTGGATTTTAGGTTTTGTGAGTTGAACAGGGGAAGTAGTCCATTGGGAATGGAGTCTAAATGTTAGTGTAAATAACATAAGTGCTTGGTAATGGAAATCCAGTGAACAAAGGCAAGGTAGAAACTGTTTGCAGAGAGAGAGAGATTTATAAAGGTCTAACAACAAAATAAAGAGAAAACATGTTCATTACACAAAGAGCACTTAGAAATAAGTGAATTCTTCATATAAATCTATTGAAGATGACTGCAAAGGATTGTTGGGACAGAGAATCAAATAGAGGGATCAATTTTGGACCTCCAGTTCTCTGCAAAGAGATAATTTATAACTACTCATGTAATAGAGCATCTAAGGATGAATTCCATAACACAACCTAGTTACACATCAAGAGGATATTTAACAAAGAGAATGGAAAGATATGGAAACTAAAAGAATAACATACTCAATAAAAAGCATCACATGAATCTATGTTGTAGATAAACAAAACTTCTGCACTGTTATTAAATGGAAAATGAAAGATACAGCTACACATAGCACTACTCTCGTGATTTTACCCCCCATATTCCTGGTACCTATTGGTAGCGAGCTTCAGTAGTGTGACCTCCAAAATAGGCATTTTGAATGGGTAGAATCCAACCATGTATACCTCTGTGTAAAATCCAATCTCTGCCAGAAATTTGGTAGAGCCATCCTGGTGTGTTTGTGATTTTGGTGGTTTACAAGAAGAAAATCGTGGAGAGTAAGCTGTCGAAAGCCCTAGTTTCAGTGGCTAAGAGCACCTATTGAAACCCGCATAATTTGTCGAAAGCACATTTTTGAAAATTGTTTTAAAAACCGCAAAAAATTGAGTTTTTTACTTTCTGTATTCATATATTAATGGTTTTCTTGTTTATATTTAGCTTCCATGCTCTGTGTCCTGCAAGGTTTACTTTCTTTCATTAGATCCTAAACCTAAAATGCTCCATGATATGCTTCAATGGATAACATTGTCAATCAACCTCTAGAAGAGTCTCAGGTAAAGGTTGGCTGCAATATACATGCTCAACCAAGTCATTGCATTGACTGATAATAGTAAGTGAATCTCTTAAACTCTTGTATTCATTAGTGAGCCTTTGAATCTCTTCTTGTTCCCTTTCTGTTGTGGTTATTTGATGAAACTCCTGGATATTATGTCTTTGAAGTTACTTTCATAAATGGGCATAAGACAATATTCAATTCCATTTTCACTTCGTTCAGGGTATCCATTGCTCCAACACCAAGAACATTGGGACCGATAAGTACACTTGTCAACGACTACCATTACTTCAATGAGATGTCCAAACTTATGAAAAACACCTTGTACAACACCTGGATTTGAACTCAGCAAGATGAAGGCTCAGATATTTAGTCCTGTCATTGCTTCTTGCCATTTTTTGTCACCCACGATTCCCAAAAAATGTAACTTCTATTATTTCTGCTGCATCTTTTGAAAATCTCCCAATAGAAGGCCAAACAGAACCATTTGTAGCTACTCAAACATGTTGTGCAAGCCTGTTAAGAAGAGGGTGTTTAAAATCACCTCCATGATCCACTGCAGAATGCTCAAGGAATAGTCTATGCCCACTTGAGCGATGTCTATCAACCTCTATAGACCAGTGAATTCCAAACAAATCATTCATGTTGATTTCATGAAAGAATGCACACAAAACATAGAAGACGTTTGGCAGTGGATGCCTCAAACTATTTAATAAACTTTAATCTTTGCAATTAATTAGATACGGAAATTGACAAATGGCTTGACTTGTGGCTTAATCCATGTCCTTGGCTTTGGATGTTGACTTAGTTGTTTGACTTGTGCCTTGGTTTTAGTATGACTTGGGGGCTTGAGATCGTATTTTGACATGTGGACATGACTCGGGAGTTGATAGATCGATAAGCTTGATTTATGGAATGGCTTTAAAACAAAACATCACAGGAGATAGGCTTGGACTTAGATTAGCTCAACTCATGTCTATTATATGGATTGGTGATTTGGCATATGAACTCGGCTATGACTTTGGGCCTTGTGTGTAATATGGCATAACTCATGACTTGAGTATTAATTTGTGTTTTGACATGTAGGTTTATTGCATGGCTAGTGTAAGAAATGGGCATGTGGCTTGGGTTTTAGAAACTCTATGCTTAGACAATATGCAATAATTCTAGGCAATATGTAGTTTAGGCATAACTTAGGCATAAGACATTAAAAATCATATACCTCATATCTTTACTAATGTGATACTTTTCAAATATAAAATATATTTGAAGATTTAAAATATAAACTAGGGATTACCAATTTATGATTTTGTATGGCAGGTCAAGAGGGAAAATCCAAAGGATTGTTGGGAAAACCTTATCAACGGGAGCTGATGAGGAACCTGGAAGTTAAGAAACTAGGCAAAAGACTGAAGATAGCAATAAGTTAAATAGAGAGAGATGAAAATGCTCTCAAAAGTCCATTACATTTTTATCGCTAACAAGTGGGACACAAGCATTGTCTTATTCTTTGGTACACTAAGGATGAGTCTCCTTGTCCAAGATATATCACAACAAGTTCACTTTGGTAGGAATCTTAAAAATAATTTAAATAACTCTTTAATAAACATTATAAAAAAAATACCTTCTACATGTTACATGTATAGATTATCTTATAAATTACCATCTACAATTTACACATACATATAGATTATCCTCTGCATGTTACATTTTTTTTATATTTAAATATTTTCATGTTCATTATATATAGAATCATAGTAAACAAAATGTTTGTTAGTTTTTTTCAATATATGTCTTTGAAGTTTTTATAAATTCTTAAATGCCTTCAAGTTGATAAATTATATTTCCATTTTATGTTTCTATAACTTATGAACTTTCATATTCATGGATTTTCAAAGGACATATAGATAGAGGCGAGATGTCAAGACAAGAGTCTCCAAAAATTCCTCACAAAATCTCTAGGCTATCCAATGAAGGAGTAAGAGGAACCCCTTCTTTGACTGAGACTCCGAGGACGTCGGAGACCCATATCTCAACAAGACATGGAAACTTAGGAGGGGCAATTAGTAGTGACCAAAGGCAATCTAGTCAAAGGAGGAGATTATCAAATGAATCTGTGAATAGATCATCCAGAGAATGTGCTCAAAATAGTGCAATGGATCCAAATTTATTAGATAGGTTGCACATTAATACTCCAACACTAGAGAATGCAGGGAATACATCACGACAAGAAAATACGTTCAGTAATTTTTTATTTTTTTTGTGTATTTATGTTTATGTTATATATATATATATATATATATATATTTGTGTTAAATGTTGTAATTAGTTTCAAATGTGTATGTGTATAGGATGAGTTTATTTCAAGAGAATATAATGAAAGAGAGAGTGTTTATCATGAAGATTCCAATGTTGGTGAAGAGGGTGAAGGTGAATTTAGGGGGCATTATCAAGAAACAAAAGATTACACACCTACATCCACCTATCCCTCAGATGTTGGTGATGAGCTTCCTTGGGAAGGGTATACTGAAGCGATGACCCTCGAACGATGCTCAGATGTTAAAAGTAGACTGCAAAATGATTTGAGGTGCTTGGATCTCCCTCGAGAGAGTAAGCAAAGCTTGGAGATTGTTTTGCATTCATTGCAGAACTTTATGGATGCATATCAAAAGATGGGGCCAATGACTGATAGTTTTATCGATTTGATTAAGAGACAAAAGTTGGAGGTGATGGGCCCAGATAAATGGGAAGTAGTAAAAAATAGAGTTATAAAAGAAGATGCAATTTCTATGTTTAATTTCAAAGAGGGGCCAAAGCGAAATATATTGAAGGTGCAATATTTTAAGCAACCCAACATAGCAGGACACTTTTATAATATATTTTTGGCAGTGTATGGGAATTTGTCATGGAATGATGAGGATCCACATTAGTTTGCTAGAATGTTTTATGCATAGTTTTTCATGGGAATGTACCCTAATTATACCATCCTACTGTCCAGTTATTATGGGGTTGGTAAAGGAAAAATATATGATCGAAAAGGGGCATACCGAAATGCAACATTGTAGATGTCTCCACGGCCTTTGGTATCTCATCCAACAGGGGAATTTTCCTTGCATTCAGAGATGTGAGCTACATCAAATGTTGTAAAGGAGGCTAGGAATGCAATTGGGGAAAATTTAGAATCATTTTTTTATGGTGTTGATTTTGGCTTGAACTGTCAGAGAATTGAAGCCAATTCTCTTATCAATTTTGTTTATAAAACATATGAGGAGATAGATTCCATGTCCATAGAGGATATACTAGAGTATGCAAAAAGTTGTCGTAATAGTTTGAAGGATTTAATTCAAAATTATGAACCAAACAATGGATCAATATGTGTTACCATTAGTAAATGTTTCATGCATTTGAGGATAGTTTTCTTGTAGTTATAGATACATATCATTGTATCTTTAAAAACAATTGGTTTGTTATCATCATTCATTTCAGTTTGGTCATTTTTTAAATGAATCTCCAGTAAATAGGGGACTTGATTCATCGAGCTCAAATTTAGAAGGCTTGAATCAGGTATGTGCTTAAAAATATCCACTTTAGTTGTCCAAACTTCAAAAGTTGTTGAATAATCAACATGCATGATTTTTATTTTTATTTTATTAATGTAAACACATATTCCTATTCTATGTCCCACTACTTGTGAAATCTTGTCCCAATTCTCATTGGTAGAGTTTGAAGAGGGTGGGAGTTCACAGGTATCATTGCATGTTGAAAACAAATTTAGTTATATATGAAAATTGCAATGTCATTTAAATTATTAATTTAAATGAAAGTTGTCTTAAACAATATATAATTTATTGAATCTTAGGGTATGGTGAGTAAGACCGTGACTCAACCGACCATGGGAATTTCATCCTCTTCTATGGTTGATGATATTCAGGTTGGCACATCACATGTATTACATGTTTCAAAATTTAAAACTACAATTTAATTTGTTAAAATCATTTAAATTTAATTTTCAAATGTACAAATTTGAAATGTTTTATAGGGAAATGTGGAGAAGAGAGTGTGGGAGATTAGGATTGAGGAGGATACATGTATACCTGATAAGGATGCATCTATTCATGATGATGCTTAATTAAATGTATGTACATTGCACATTAGTAAGTTTTAGATTGTTTTTATGCTAGGCCTTTTATATATAAGTGTTCAATCTTATTTGTGTTGAATATGCATATTTTTTTTACTTTTTTCAAATTTATGTTTGATAAAAAATTTAATTAAGACTTTCCTATTCATAGAAGGGTTATTCAATTATTTTCTATATAAATTCTCAATGCTTTGATCAATCATTTTGAAATATATAGAACTCCTATATAAGCTTGTCGGCGTCTAAAATGGTACATTAAATCTTATTTATGTTTAGATCATGATGCAAACCTAATTATGAAATCTAGCATTTGATTATATGAGAACAAAATATAGATCTCCCACATAAAAAAGAGGGAATATTCTAAATTCACTTGGACACCGATCTTATTTAAGATTATATCATGATTCAATCTGAACTATTATAGATTTAAAAATATGATTACATGATCTTATTCATGATCTTATTTATACATGTTTAAATTTAGATCATGATGCGGGTAATTTTGAACTTGAGAATTTGATTATTTGAGAACAAACTCTATCCCACATCAGAAAAGGGGAAGATTCCAAATTTTCTTTGATTGCAATCCTTTCCTTCTTGTCCAAGAATGGTGTAATATGGATATGTGTTTTCTATTGCAATCCTTTCCTTCTCATCCAAGAATGGTGTAATATGGATATGTGTTTTATCCATACAATGAAGTGAATTACACTATTCCATCTATTCCACCGCAAAAGAGGAGATAAGTATTTTACTTGGAAGAATGGATAGCATTTTCCTTGGAAGAAATTGTATTGTATATTTGAACTTTCTATGTACACAAGAGAATCATAATAATTTTTCTTTAATTTTTTCTAGATATGATCTTACTTTGTTTAGATAATGTAGGCAATGTTGAAAAAAAAATTGGTTATAAAAGAAAATTAAAGATTTATGAAAAGAATGGCTTAATATTGAGAGTAACTATTTTGGAAGTGATAATATTTAGAGGAAACAATAATCTTAGATCTGTGGAACTCTGGTTGGGTATGTTATTCTTTCTCACATGGTTATGTTAATCTTGATGATTTGCTTGGGTATGTTATTTTTTCTCATTGTTATTTAATAAAGTTAAATATCTTTAAAATATATGCTAATAAAATATATGCTAGTATGTGTTATTGGTTTTTCTTTTTATTATTACAGTGATGTTTAAATTATTGGTAGAAAATGAGCACATGGATTTTGGAAGATGAAACTGTTGAATCTTAGATCTATGGAACTTTGGTTTGGTATGTTATTCTTGCTCACATGGTTATGTTAATGTTGATGATCTTCTTGGGTATATTATTCTTTCTCATTGTTATTTAATAAAGTTAAATATCTTTAAAATATTTGGTAATAAAGTATAAGCTAATATGTGTTATTGGTTTTTCTTTTTATTGTTATAGTGATGTTTAAATTATCGGTAGAAAGGGAGCACATGGATTTTGGAAGATGAAACTTCAACATTTTTGGTATGTCAATTTTGTTTTAATCACAATTTTTTTTATTTATCTAAAATGATATGTGTACATTTTATTTAAAATTTGTAGATATATTTTATTTAAAAATTTAAAATTTAAAATTTGATTGTTTTTTCCAGGTATGAAGAGACATATCTCAACCATGGTTTAGAGTTTAAGTTTGGAGATAAATGTTAATTTTTTGTTAATTTTTGTTAAATGTTAATGTTAGTTTTTGTTAATTTTGAGACCAACACCACTTAATGGTGATATCGTTTTAGATATTGACATGAATATTGATCATACTTAGATTATATTATTACCCTGTATAAGTTGATGGGTATGTACAAGCATGATGTTATGGCATTACATTAGTGTAATGTAATTTATATATGGAAAGCATTCATTACTAAGAAGTGATTGGATTCATGTTATGCATAAGACATCATGGGTTAGTAACTCTATATTGAACACAAAAGCTTACCTTATTTGATTCATTACTAGTATAGAGTATTCATTATGAATATCCAATGCCATTTGAGTTAACATGTCATGTGATTTTCCTTGGGGCTTCTGTGCATGCCAAATTGGTATGCACAATAGCCATGCACAAAACTGTGGTTTAAAAGGATTGGTAGTCATGGGAGACTAATATCAGATGAACTTAAATAAGATAATTATAATAATAATAATATATACTTATATTATTACCCTATATGAGTTTATGGATATGTACATGCATGATGTTATGAATAGACATTAGTGTAATGCAATTTATATATGGAAAGCACACATTACTAAGCAGTGATTGGATTCATCTTATGAATAAGAGATCAGGGGTTAGTAACTCCATATTGAACACAAAATCTTACCTTATTTAATTAATTACTAGTATAGTGTATTCATTATGAATATCCCATGCCATTTGAGTTAACATGTCATATGATTTTCCTTGGGGCTTCTCTGCATGCCAAATTGACATGCACAACATCCCTATGGATGTCGTATGTTGTGCATGTAAATTGGGCATGCACATAAGCCCTATGGTTGTTGTGCATTCCAACTTTGCATGCATAGAACAATTGGGAAGTGGGCATGCACAAAACTATTGGGAAGTGGGAACTGTTGGGGAATGCACAGAACTGTTGGGGCATGTACAAAACATGTCATATGTTTTTCCTTAGTGTTTTTGTGGAATGCAAAAAACTGTTGGGAAGTGGTGTAACAGATTGGCACATAACTGTGCCATTTATATTCATGAAAACCTGATACAAGACCAATTGAATAGATGTCCTTTTAATGAAAGAGATATATCCAATCATAAATACTTTTCATACATAGAACTATGATCTGCTTTCTTCAGTCAAAGCTTATTTCTATAAAGAATGCTATTTTGGATTTCGTCCCAAATTGGGACGGTACTTCATTGACAATTGTAAATTGTTTTAATATATCATGTTAAATATGTTGTAATGTTATTCAATCTCTCCTTTTGGTGATGTATTTAGTGTCACTAAGATGGAATTTCTAATGGTGATTATTATCAATGGGACATTTATGTATATCTAAAGAGTGTAATTAGAGTTAATGGGATCTCTTTTGTGCTTCCTTTTGCTTAAAATAGGTAGCTAAAGGTTCATACAAAGATCTATGCTTGAGAAGTATTGGAGGTTTATTATAACATGTTTAAAGATTAATGAAGTGGTTTATCTTTGACATTAAATGTTTTCGATATATATAATAAGTGTTTTACCACTATAAATCTTGGTGCTCTTCTTTCTTGTGTTTTCTTGTATTTTTTTTCTTATTTTCACTTGCTTATGTTAAATAATAATGGTGAATGTTCATATAAAATTACATGAATATTGATAAATTATTGTTTCCCTTATATTTTTTTCTTATGATTTTCTTATGTTAATGGTGCCTCTTCATAGAAGACTAAAAGAATATTGATAACTATTTTTTTCACTTAAAATAGACAGCTAAGTGGTTCTTCAATATAGCTTCCTAAGTTGTTTGGTAGGTGACATTTCATTTATTCCTCGTCCATCATGTGAAGTGGTATTCTCACTATAGAGGTTCGTAGAGAGTTCTATGCGTGTGAAGTATTGGAGGTTTATTGTAACATGTTTAAATATTAATGAAGTGGTTCATATTTTACAATAAATGTTTTTCCTATGTATAACAAGGGTTCCACCACTAAAAATATGGGTGCTCTTCTTTCTCGTGTTTTCTTCTTTTAATTTTTTTATGTTAATGGTGAATGTTCATAGAAAATTAGATGAATATTGATAAACGATTGTGTCCCTTGTATTTTCTTCCTATGATTTTCTTGTGGTTAATGGTGCATCTTCACTAGAGGATTATTGATAAGTGTTTTGTTTTTCACTAGAGGATTATATAGTGTTTTTTTTTTCACTAGAAGATTAATGAAGTGGTGTAAAAGGATTGGTAGTCATGGGAGACTAATATCATATGAACTGATATAAGCTAATATAATAATAATAATATATACTTATATTATTACCCTATATAAGCTGATGGATATGTACAAGCATGATGTTATGACTAGACATTAGTGTAATTTGTAATATATATGGAAAGAACTCATTACTAAGCAATGATTGGATTCATGTTATGCATAAGAGATCATGGCTTAGTAACTCCATATTGAACACAAAAGATTACCTTATTTGATTCATTACTAGTATAGTGTATTCATTATAAGGAATGTGTATGATGTTTCAATTATATAGGGAATTACTAAAAATGCATATATTTCTTTTGATACATATATCATACATCAACATATAAATTGTTTACATAATTGTACATACAAACAAAAAAATAGATTAAACTCTAAAAGATCGATGATTAATTCAAATAAAAAATAGTGTTTGTGAGGGAAATTATCTAACCCATGGACATATGCATTGAACTGCAACCAAATCTCTTGTTCAAGTCGATGTGTTATCTTAGAGAACATCACTCTTTAGAAGGATATGTACTAAGATATTCCTCAACTTGAACATGCTCGAGGGAAAGGTGTTAGATTTTACTTTTCTACCCTTTTGTAGTATAGAGATTCAAGACAAGAAATGCCCGTATTTGCATATTATATCAAGAATACATGGAGTAATTGATCAATCAATATATTGTTGCAACTTAGTATTGGTATATATAATCACACATATGCTAAATAATTTACAGTAAAAAATAACGTTTTTCACATAATCACTACACAAATATAACAATTCTCCCTTGTGCGTCTCCACTATTTCTCATACCAAGCATCTAGGGTTTTCCTATTTTTTCCATGGATTATTTTTATATTTTTCATTCAAGTTGAAATACATATACATTTTTAAGATTCCTTAGAGAGATATTATGATTCTTAACATATCGTTTATACTAAAATTATCCCTAATTAATGGACTATCATATATTATATTCATACAAAATATTATCCAATATACTATATCGTATCAAATTAAAACAAATAAGTGTTTAGTGAAAACAAAATCAGAGAAGATGACATAGCATATATTGTATGCTCTCAATTTATACATGTATATCAATAAAAAATAGAACAATAATCTATTTTTTTATGCAAACTCGTGTTGTTATTTATCTTGGTCAAGCCATAAGCATCATAGGTTTCAAATATTCAAATATTTGTTTTACTAATTAAAATACTAGAATATAAAATATGCCAATGCTTATCATGGTCATGTCAAGGAATGTGAAATTGATGTTCTTGATGATCGATATCGCAATAAATATTGGAATCGGTAGAAATATTGACATGTCTTATAACCCTCTAATGTAATTGTTACAACCCTCAAACATTTTAGGTTTAGAAAAGAAAATAAAAACCAACACAAGAATAATAAGAAAACCCACATATAATTGATATATCTATTAGCCTAAGAATTACAAAAATAGAGCTATATAGATTTGTCTACACTGTCACTCTAACAAAATACGAAAATATCAATACTATATTGTAATGGCTATGGCCTTAAACACTCTAGTTTTACAAATTGGTTCTACTAAAAATAAATAAATAAATGCCAGTACTAAAATAACAAGAAAACTCATATGACAATAATGGACTGTAATGGCTACAACCTTAAACACTCTAGGTCTACAAATTGGTTCTACTAAAACAAAATGCATGCTGGTACTAAAATAACAAGAAAACCCATATGAAAATAATGGATTGTAATGGATACAACCTTAAACACTCTAGGTGTACAAATTGGTTCTACTAAAATAGATGTCAATACTAAAATAACAAGAAAACCCATATGACAATAATGGAGTGTTTTATTGAAGGATAACACTCCAAGAGAATCCAACCCTAGACCTAGACTTTCAGATCCAAAACTATAATATGAAATTGATTACCGTAGAATTGTAAATGGCATGAAGTCACAATGGAAGGGAGAGGTTTTTAAGAGAGAGGTGTTTAAGAGAAAAATAGAATTGGAAATGTAAATAATAAATTTATCATTAAATTTTAAAATTGAGGTAGTACATAGATGATATGCCAGAACTAGTCATTATTGCTTCCAAGTCTCCACGTGGGTAAGCTCCAACTTCAAACCATGCCAAATATTTTGGGAAGTGATCCCACTAAGTTAGGTTTGGAGGTTTCCACTGAGTCAAGTTCACGAGTGAGTAAGAAGAATGACATGTTCAAAATTGAGTGAATGATAAATTTTGAGTTGCGTTGTATGACACCCTGACAAATCGTACAATACGTGGGTGGCATATTAACAAAGTGTAAGTGGGTGGCATATTGACAAAGACGTGTTAGATATTTCTAACATGTTATATCTATGAAAATATAAATGCAAGCACATATTGCATGGATATTTTAATATACATTCTTGTAGAGATTATGTACTTCTCAAGATTCCACTAATTCATTTTCCATGCGTATGCATTGCATCAAAATTATGGTAAATTTTAACAATTGTTCATTTCATTTCATAAATTCTGGATTGTATACATCACTTGTTTAAAGAAATCATAATGGTATGCCATCTTCAATTATTCATTCATGATTGGATTTGGACATTTTCCATTTTCTAACTTTTGTTTTTTTCTTGATTGAAATTATATTAACTTTATGCACATTGCACATATGAAATGAATATATTGACAACTTATTTCATCTGACTGATAGTCTTGAAAATGAACATGACTATCGGTTTCATGGGTTTCTTGAAAAAAATAGCTTTTCAATACGATGGATCCTCTTTCATATATAAAACCGTTATCATCAAAATCTTCTAATAACCTCATCTTTTGTTCTATGCATCGCATCAAATAATATTTCAAGTTTTCAGTGTTGTCTACAGGTGCAACCAC
>SNQJ01S0035257.1:6714-29453 GCA_010110895.2 Picea sitchensis
AGTTTGTGATGCAATGGTATTCTAGTGATTGTGATTGAGTCCTTGATACAATGGTGGTTTGATGTTCTATTGTCTTTGATCAAATTCCTTGGTGCAATGGTTTCATACAACGCATAAGTTTTATGGTTAAATCTTTGGTGCTAAAATCAAAATATTGTTTTGTTTTAAATCATACAAACATTATTGCTTGTGCAAATATTCGGGTCGACTTATCATGGTTTTCAATAGTTTTTTGATTGGCATGCCGTTTACATTGCTTTCAACACACACCAACAATGATTTGAATCACCATAGCGCCGTCGATTGTACATTTCGATATGAATGTTTTGCATGGGTTTCTTTCGTTCCACCACCCTCGCACACTTAGGCATTAATGCCTGCCTTGTATCTCAGGCTACCTCTGTTGGTTTTGGGGAAACCTATGAGCTTTCGGTAATGCGTATACCCTGTCTAACCCCCTGTCTGTTTACCCTGCTCACTGTGTGCTCTCTCCTATGGTACCTGTAGTGTGCATAGAACCTAATGGCATCCAAACACTCTTGCTATTTGACAACGCTCGTGAAGACCTGGAGAATAGTGGCTGGTTAGTTTTTATCCAAAATTTTGAGGGTTTCAACCTCACGGTCACCCAATAGTTTGACCTCACATTCGATGGATGTAGGGCCAAGGTTGGAGACATCCATCTTGAACTGCATGAAGAATTCCTCAGTTCATCCACGAGTTTACCAGCTAAAGGGTAGAGGTGGTTTAAGAATTCAAAGGTGGACGAAGTGCCATGGCCGCTCCTATTCACATCAAGGAAAATTGTCAGTTGTGACAGAGGTATGGCTGTCACTGCCCTTAAGTCTAGGTGGCATGATCTATTAGCCATTGTTAAGCAATTTGTGACTTGCGAAGGTCGTTATGGTTTAGTGTTTCTTTACCATATCCGGTTGCTTATGAATTTCATAGACTTCCCTCTGAATATGCCTCACTACCTCCTACACAATCTTTATAAAATGTCTAAATGATTTAAGCAGAAGAAGGATGATTCTAGCCTCTTCCATCACTGCTTTATAAAAATCATTATTGTCCATCATTTGAAGCTTAGTGGTGACTATTGGAAAGCCTTCCTATCAAGCAATGGCTTTTCCACTCCCGAATGTGTTCAAGTGGACAAGGCTGTGGTCACCGAAACCCTGGTTGGGCCTATTGTACGACCTCCTACCCTTCTATCCCCTGTTAAACCCTCGAACTACCCAAACATTGACCTACACGATACCATGCCCGACCCGTCTTCTAAAGACAATACTAAGAGTGTTAAGAGGCCTGTAAATAAGAAGGGCAAGGGTAATACCGATGCCAAAGAAGAATGCATGATGGATATCCAGATGTGCTCGGAACAAGCCCAAACAAAACATTGACCAGAAACCTATTGTTTTGAGAGAGGATTCAGACTCTGAGATTGAATGTTTTTTGGTCGAGGAATACCCATATTCACACAGTCTTTGTTCTGTTGAACCCTATGACTACGTATTCAGCCTCCCACCATGCCTCAAGGATGACCCTAACTTCCGAGGAATTAAGTTTCACAGTGGAACCCCTGGTAATTTAAAAGAACCCCCACCTGTAGTGGCTCGGCCCGATCAACCACCGTGTCCTCAATGCAATCCTTGGCTTGAACGTTACTACACGGATGTTCCTCTGTTGCAATCTAAAATTAAATCATTGGAGGAAAGGGTTACTGTGTTGTCCACAAGCTTACGATAAGAAGAAAAAGACCACGGGTTCTATCATCTTTAGAAATGTTGAGGTAGCTACTACCTTTGTTAACTCAAAGTTATCCTGACCGAAAAAATTTCCTACAACCCAGGTATCTTATTTCAACAACGATTTTTGAATGATTTGGTTTGAATTAGCATAGCCGATTGTGTTTGCTCTGAATTAGTTTTCTTTAGTTTGAATAGATTCAAATGTGATTCTATTATTTTTGAATGATTTCGTTTTGAATTATGTTTGCATTGAATCAGTAGAAAAAATTCGTTTGCTAAAATTGAATATAGCTATGTTTTGATTGAACCGATTTAATACGATTTTATGGTTCTTGAATTAGCATAGATGATTTTGTTGGCTCTGAGTTACTTTTATTTAGTTTTGTTTGGTTTGATTAAGAAATTATTATGTATGTCTCGAATTAGCATAGTTGTTTGTGTATGCATTAGATTAGTATCAAAGATTGGTTTGATAAATAGAATATAATATGTTGATTCAAAAACGATTTCGTTGATTTTGAATTGTCAAAACGATTTTGTCTGTTTTGAATTGATAATAAAAAATTTGTTTGACAGATCGGATACATCCCTATTACCATTCGATTAATTCAATACGATTTCGTTTATTTTGAGCTGGCATAAAAGATTTGGTTACTTTTAGTGTGAATGATTGTCTTTGTTTTGAATTAGTAATTAAGAGTTGTTTGATTCACCATATACATATTTGTTATCATTTGGATTGATTTAAAATGATTTTGTTTGTAAATATGACCAGCTACAGAATCGTGAGATTCTGTAGCTAGTCATAAAATTTGGATTTTGTTGATTTTACAATCAAAACATTATCTAAAATTGTTTACTTTTGCCTATCTACAGGTACATATGAATTTCAATGGGAAATTGGACATGCTGTGGCAGTTTAGAACATGCTTTTTGTAATATAGTTTTATTTTAAGTTGTTAGTCTTAGGCAGAAATAGAGATTTGGGAGATTGTTCCCATATTTTTTGCAGACAGTTTTTGATAATTCCCACAGGGATGTTTTACCCTGTGGCCTTTTTATACTCATTAATTTTTGTAAAGAACCCATCACTGTGGGGAGAACAAAGACTATGGACTTATGATTATACAGAATCGAATGGAAGTGGATCTTTTGTAACAGCTTTAGCTTTCAATTTATCATGCTTTCATTCAAGTTTTGTGCATTTTAATTTGTGATCAAGTTATAGACTACTTTAGATATCAAGACTTGTTGTTTTTTTTTTGGACGAAAATGGTTATAGTTTATATTAGAGGGGTGGCAGAGCCACAGATTCAGTTACAAAATGGCCCCAAATTTCTTCGGGCCTACAGATCAAGATACAAAAGTCCTCAAATTTCTTCGGGCTTGTCTTTCTGATCCATTCTACTTCTAAAACTGTAGACTTGTGAGATGACCTAGTTCCTATATGTAATCTAAAATTAATTGTCGAATCTCCAATCACTGTTTCAGCATAGGTCTCAACACTGTTTTAGCA
Source organism: Picea sitchensis (assembly GCA_010110895.2). Lineage (NCBI taxonomy): Eukaryota > Viridiplantae > Streptophyta > Pinopsida > Pinales > Pinaceae > Picea > Picea sitchensis. Next base: position 9,982 of record SNQJ01S0035257.1, read on the forward strand.
TATGACTCAGCATTGTTTCAGCACTTGTTACAACGGTGTTTCAGCATATGGTCCAACACTGTTTCAGCATATGTTCCAGCACTGAGATTCGGCATGTGATGCAACATTGTTTCAGCATAGGTTCCAGCACTATTTCAGCATAATTTCCATCACTGTGTTTCAACATCTGTTCCAGCCCTGTGTTTCATCATATGTAACAACACTGTGTTTTAGCTGTTACAACACTATGTTTCAGCATAAGTTCCAGCTCTGTTTCAGCAAAAGTTCCAGCACTGTGTTCCAACATCTGTTCCAACACTGAGTTTCGGCATCTATTCCAGCACTGTGTTTCAGCATCTATTCGAGCACTGTGTTCGAGCATTTGTTCCAGCACTGAGTTTCGGCATCTATTCCAGCACTGTGTTTCAGCAAGGGATTGGTTCATGATCTAGCATTTGGAAGAGTGCAAGAGGATGGCATGGGTTCATGGGATCTCCACATTATTCATAATTCCATTTACTGACAGCACCCCGGCCTCCAATAACACGCCCTTGTTGGCTTCCTTATCAGCCATTTGGTTGAGGTCCCTTAACACGTGAAAGAATTGATAGGAGTTCAACTTCCTTAAGAGGGGGCTAATTTTATCAAGGAGATTGTTGAGCTTAGTGCTTTGAGTTGTGGAGTGTTTGATCATGGCCTGTATTATTATTCTGGAATCACCTATGATTGTCAAGTCCTGGATTCTGAGTTTAATTGCCTGGTGCAGACCTTTCCAGAGAGCCAATGCCTCAGCTCTGTTATTGGACTCTATACCGAGTCCAATAGAAAATTGCGTTATTATGTCCTCTTTTGGATTTTCGATGATGCCCCCTCCTCCAGCCTGGCCTGTATTTCCTTTCGAGGCCCCATCAAAGAAGAGGATAGGCGTTTTAATATTACTTTTCCATTCTGCAAGTTCATTTCCGCTTTTTCTGATCTCCCATCTTTCTTGGATTGGATCACTTTGTTTTTTACTTTCTAATCCTGCTATATTGAGCTGGGTTATCCAACTCCCATGTTCTTCGTCCAACTTGTGTAGCTTTACTGTGGAGCAAATGTGAGTAGCTGATTCCCCCAGCATAGCGTGAATTTTAGTGGCAGTTCTGACTTCACTTAATTGTCTTTCTCTGAAGATTCTATGGTTCCTTTATAACCGGAGATTCCATAGAACAAACTTTGGAAGTAATCCCCATATCAAGAGAGTTTGGTTTCTTTTCTTGTCGGCAAAGGGGAACAAGGATTCCCATTGGAGGAGAAGACTTATTACATCAGGAGCGAAATTGGTTGCTAGTTGGGGTCCTATTACTTTCATCCAGACTTCTTTTGAATAGCTGCATTGGAGGAGAAGATGGTCAGTTGTTTCTTCTTCATGGAGGTAGAGAGGGCATCTAAAAGGTCCTTCCCAACCCCTTCGTCTGAGGTTCTCCCCTATTTGGATACTCTTGTGTGCCAGGGTCCAGATGAAGAGGTCAATTTTTGGGAGGGAAACGAAAATTCCAGACTGCTTTCCAAAGTGCCGGATTTGGCACTGCAGTGGGGACGGAGTTGAAGAGATGATAACCCTCTGTTGTGGTGTAAGCCTGAGCCCTCTTGCCCCATCCTCGTTCATATTTACCTATCTTTTTTAGAGGGGATTTCCCTTGAAGACACTTCTTAAGCACATCCCATTGACTGTCCAGGAAAGTTGGTCTGTTTGGGGTTGCCCACCCTTGCCAGAGGTGAGGCCTTTCTTCTCCCCATACTGAAATGTCTGAGAGGGTTAAGATGTTTTGACTGTCCATCCAGCTTTTGAGGCCTTGTAGTTCCTGGAGCTTATTTAGCGGAGGATCACCCATTATTGAGTCTGTCCAAATTCTTATTTTCTTGCCATTTTTCGGCACCCAGGTTAGATGAGGAGTGAAGTGAGGAAGGGCCTTTTTTCATAGCGCAACGATAGGGGAGCTTTTCAACTCCTTACATGGGATTTCTAAGCTTCTGTCCCGAGACCCTCGAAAGTATTTCCTCCAGAGAGCATGTTTACTCCACGTGGATTTGTCAGTGATCATTTTCCAGAGAAGCTTTTCCCCTAAGGCCAGATTTTGGGTCCTTGTATTTTTTAAGTTGAGACCTCCTTCCATGTAGGATTTTGTGGTGTTTTCCCAGCTAACCAGGTGCAACTTTTTCTTTTCTTGCCTTCCTCCTTCCCACAAGAATCGTCTCTGAAAAGCCTCAATTTTTTGGATGACTGTGGCTGGAGCTTATAGTAGCGAGCATTGGTAGATGGGGATACTAGACACCACAACCTTTATCAGGACTGCCTTCCCTGCTAAGTTCAGCCAATTGGCCCCCCAAGAAGTAAATTTATTCTTGATTTTTTCTGCAATATGGCTCCAGTGGGAGGCTCTGGGGGCGGACTTAAAGATTGGAACTCCCAGGTACTTAAAGGCCTCCCAGTTTGTATGCCCCTCCATCCCTAGAACTCTTGTTATTCTCAGCATTTCATTTGGGGTGATGTTCCATCTATAAATGTTACTTTTAGTCTGATTTATTTCCCTGCCGGAGGCTACTGCATAGATGTCCAGTTCTTCCTTGAACTTTTTTTCTATTATTGGGCCTGCTCCTCCCAACAGCAGCGTATCATCCACGAATTGTGCATGGTTGATGTCTTTCACCCCTTGTTCTATTCTTAGACCATGAAGATCTTTATTAATTTGGGAGTGTTCCAGTTGATAGCTGAGAACTAAAGCTTGAATTGCATAGAGCAATGGAGACAGAGGGAAGCCTTGCCTTAGGCCCCTGGAGGCTTTGAAGAAGGCAGTTACCTTCCCATTCACCAGTGGGGCGATCCAAGGAGATCTAATGTAGGCATTTATCCATCTTATAAAATGTGAATCGAACCCAAACTTCCTAATTACTTCAAATAAGAATTCATGTCTGACTCTGTCAAAAGCATTAGCGAGATCCAGTTTAATGACCATACCTTTTTCTTTCCTTAAAACGCTGGAGTGAATCGCTTCTTGAACCAGGATGATGTTGTCGGCGATATGCCTCCCTTGGACAAAGTCTCCTTGATTTTCAGGAACAATGAGAGGGAGAGTTGCCTTGAGGTGATTGGCTATTACTTTGGCAAGGATTTTATAGCTTGTATTGCATAAAGAGATAGGTCTAAACCGATTGAAGGAAATTGCTCCTTTTTCTTTCGGGATGAGTGCCAGAAAGGAAGAGTTGGTGCTTCCTCCTAGCTTGCTGGCCTGCTGTGACTTCTGAATCATTTTGGTTAGATCCTTCTTAATTATTTCCCAGCACTGCTGATAGAATCTGGCAGTGAACCCATCCGGTCTCGGTGCTTTGTCTGGGTTCATCTGATCAAGGGCCTCTTTTATCTCTTGCTGCGAGACCTCTCTTGTTAGCTTACTGTTGATGTCTTCATTTATTATCCTTGGAATGACCGTGAAGGGGTACCCCTGCTGGTCCAAAGCTGAGTCTTTTGGGTCTGTGTATAGCTTCTCAAAAGCTTCATAAGCTGCTAGTTTAATGCCCTCTAGATCTGCAATTGTTTTGTTCTAGACTTGAACTTTCGTAACTGCCTTATATTGTTTCCTTGCTTCCACTTGTTTGTGAAAGTAGGTTGTGTTACGGTCTCCTTCTTTCAGCCATAAGCTTATTGACTTCTGCCTCCAATAGTTTTCCTCCATTATGTAGGCTTGGTGCCAATGCCTTTGAAGGCTGTCCTCCTGTTGCAGAATTTTCGGAGTGATCTCCTTCTATTCCATTTCCATCTGATGGGCCTCGAGTTGGCTCTGGGCTGCTAGGCACATTTCTATTGGGCTTGGTTGGCTCTTGGCCCATGATTTCAGAGCGAATTTCAGCCTTTTAATTTTTTCCTCCCACATGTAGGATGTTGAGCCTTGAACTGTGGTGGCCCATACTTTTGTTACTAGCTCTGCGAAACCTTTGTCAGTTATCTAGTTTGGGCTAAATCTGAAGGGGATGGGCCCTCTGACCTGGTCTTTTTTTATTTCTAACCGTATCGGCTTGTGGTCAGAAGCACTATGGGCCAGAATTTCTGCTTTTTCTTCAAGTCCTAGCAGCAGGAGGGAGCTTTGTACGAGGAATCTGTCTAGTCTGGCAGCGATGTGCCCAGGACCAATCCTCTTATTGGTCCACGTGTAGCATCCTTTGACTGGCTTAATATCAAGGAGGTCCCAGGCTGAGGCTAAGTCCTCTACCCATTCTCTGGCCGGATCTCTCACTATAGAGCCGCCCCTCTTCTCTTCCTGTGCTAGCGTTACATTTAGATCTCCTCCGAGGATGATATTGGTGAGATTGTTTTGCTGGAGGTAGTCCTGTAAGGACTCCCAACAATGTTTTTTTTCCCCCAAAAGTTGTGGGACATAAATGTTAAAGATGCTTACCTGGCAGCTCATGTCTTTGTGGAGAAATCTGGTGTGAATCCAATGCATGCAGGTGTCAGAGCTAAGCATGTCTATTTTGGAGGCATTCCACATTGTGCAGAACCCTCCGGAGGCTCCCCTAGCATTTCCGGCAACTCCGAGACTTCCTTTCCAAACTTTCAACAAGGTTTTGAGCGCATCCTACTGGCTCATTTTAGTCTCCTAGAGCAATATGATACTTTCTTTCGAGGTTTTGATGATATCTTTAAGCGCTTCTTCCTTCTTCTTGTTGCCCATTCCCCTACAGTTCTAGGAGGTTATAATCATTATAAGCCTTGGGGGGAGAGATGGCCTCCTTGGGAGACTTTGGCCTGCTTCCGCGTGTTACGAACAATCATAATATGTTTGATGGTGGGTTGCGACCCATTGAGCACATCTTTATAGGATTCCTGGTTCCTCTCAGCATTTTTTGATTTCCGGCCTCTTCCCATTTTCTTTGGAGTGGTCCATACCTCATTTGCTTCATCTGAGTCGCTGCCTATAGAGATCTCCCCTTCCTCTATGTTCTGACTGCCTTCCTGCTTCTGGGGGGATTTATTTTACGTCCCTTCTTCTTCTGTTGGATTGTTCCCCTTGTCTTCAGGATTCTGAACTTCCTTTTCTCCCTCTTGAACTTCTTTACTTGGATCTTGTTCTCTTTCCTCCACTTCTTTGGCTAGGATTATGATGTTGTTCTCCGTTTCTTTGGATCCTGAGGGTTTGTCTTTCTGTGGATCTGTCTGCTCATTCCTTTGGCCTCTTGCTTTTGATCTGCCTTTTCGGGCCTGCTGCCAACCTTCATCCCCTTCTTTTTCTGTGGAGGGGGGGGGTTTTGGGCAGTTTCTTTAGAAATGGCCATATTCGTGGCAGCCTCTGCACTTGAACGAAAGTTGTTCGTAATCCAGCTTTTGGAAGTGTTTCCAGTTTCCAACCTTCAGCTTTATTGCCTCGAGTATACCTACCTCTAGATCAACCTCCACACAGATCCGCGCATAGGAATACTGGTCTCTTGGTTCTGCTCGGTCAATGTAGCGCCCAAGACCATTTCCTATTGCCTGAAGCAAGGAGGGGTTCCAGCAGTGGATCGACAGGTTGGGGAGTCTTACGCAGACCAGGACATCCTTGGGGACTTCTGAAGCAGGGTCAAAATTCGGGGTCCATCTATTCAGGTATAGTCCTTGAGTGCCCATGAAGTAAGGCCCATTTCTGAAAATCAAATCCCTGTCCTCCTGGGAGATAAATTCGAAGATAAAGTATCCTCGCTCGACCGCGTAACATGTCACACTATTTGTTATCAGAGGTCTCCAGTTTCACTGTATCCAGTTGTCTGTGGATCTGGTTGAGGGCCAGAGTCCCATAAACTGGCTGATAATTCCTCGTTCAGAGAGGGATAGGGTGACTTTCATTGGGTATTTAGGAGGAAGGTCGATCTCTGGTATATCATCCAATTTCTTGACAAAGCTTGGAGCTTCTGAGACGGACGTCTTTTTGCTGCAGGCTTCTACCAGGCGTTGAAAGGAGGTGTAGGGGGCAGGAGGGGGCGGCGGCTCCCCTCCTTGGGCTTCCATGGCGGTACACTCAAAAAACTTTAACGTAACTAGAGATAGGTCAAGGGCGCGTGCGCGATTCTCATTTCCACCACAGTCTATTCCTTCTCCTCACATTTACTTCTACGTATGCTCTTTGTCGTTAGATATCAAGACTTGTTATAGGTTATTGTGTTAATATTTAAATTTTTTCCATATCTGATGTATCTCATTTTTCATACAACAATTACTCTGTTTCAATTTAATGAATAAAATATTTATCTTCTTCGTTAAATGAACTATTCTGTACAAATATTCACACCAGGATTTATCTAAATGTGATGATTTGTAAACTTTAAGATTGTTGTCATTTTATGTCTTGTTTGTTCTGTCATTCGTATTCAAAGAGCACTGTTGCTTCCTGTTTACAAGAAGCTTGTGGAAAATCTGGTGCAATTTTCCTCCCATCAAACAACTAAATCAAGTACTGTGCACAGGACAAATAAGAAGCGTTACTTCAGGTCAGTTTGTTATTTGCAATTTAATAGTTAATAAATTTAAGAATTCTCAGTAGTTTAGATAGATATATAGTTCAGATTTACAGTTAGGATTATTATTTTAATTTCTCAGCGTAGATAGTTTTCATTTTATTCCTTTCTCATAAAAATTATAAAAATAAAAAACAATAGTTTCGTTGTCATAATACATTTTACAAATGATTTTGCAAATTTCGATTAAAATTTGTATTTTGTAAATACTGTACATATGTAATTGAGATTTAATTGTATTAATAGTTGAACATTTAATAAGTAGAATGATTTCTCTATAACATTAGATAGTAAACTGTATATATATATATATTTCAGATTTGTATATAGTTTGTTGTAGTTGTTTTTTTTTTCACTTAGATTAGTTTCTTTAGCTTAGTTTTTTTTTTCTTTTCTTTTTCCTAGGACTTAGATCGGCCAACAGAGCCACTAAACCCATCGGAGTGGATCATCCCAAACAGCTTGGGTTATTTAGACAACCCCGTACCGGATCCACCCCTCTAGTTGACGAGCGTTCAATTTCGCCTGTCAGCAAGAGTTCGGTGTTGAAAGACACACCCTAGTCCATGGGTAGGACTACACAGTTTCTTCATCGAGCTATAGGTTTATACTACATCAACATAGATAGATCCAGTGTAAGCTAGTGCACATTTATTTAGTTGCAACGTGGTATTTTCTTCGAGGATTTAGCAACAAAATAGGGTCTCTAGGACCAACCAGTAAGGACAAACTTGATTCCCTCAAATCCATTTGAGAGGAGACCAGGGTGTTTCATTTGAGACAATTATCATTATTTTCTGATAGGTGAAACTCTTAGGGTGCACAAGTGCAACAGTTTCCAGTGCGTGAGGGTTCCAGTAACTACCTGAGGCTTCGACAGTGTATTAGAGAGCCAAAAGAATTACCTTTGAGGTAGAGAGAGTGTTATACATAGTGGGGGGACCCTTTAGAGATAGATCTCAGCCCATTCTAATGTGTATTTCCACTAGGGTGAACATTCCAGTCTTTCCCTATAGTTGTGCAACGTCTTTTTGAGTGCATGCAGATCATTCTTCCTTGAATGCAGTGGATCAACCCAGGATATCTCAGATCCATCCATCTAAATGAATTATTGGTATTTATTAGTATTTTTCTTTGTATTCCAGCAAGATCTCCATATATACATATCTAGCTCAAGAGTTTTTTCTTGAGTTTCCTGCATTTTATCTTATATTGTCTATCATTTTGCTTAATCAAATCATTGATTTCGTTATGGTTCCACATATATTTGCATGCACTGTATTAAACATTTCAACACAACAAAACACATAAAAACACATTTGAAACGTAGTCAAAGACCCCCAACATATCATATCTACAACTGAAACCTCAGTTATTAGCAATTTATATCCATATACAGGATATTACAATGGTATCAGAGGTGCTTTTCCCGCCAGACTAAGGGTATTCAATGAGAATAAGTTTCAGATGGAAAATTAGTGGGATCAATATTTGGCAAATCAGTGTGCAAGATATGAGGAGTTTACATATTGTTTGAGGGAGTATATGGATCTTAGTGAGGCATTTTACATAGCCATGACATTCAAAGAATTTTGCACCATCAAACATCTTGAGTGGTATGAGCCCCAATTAAGAGCGAATGGGAATTCATTTAAAACCACAAGGCATAAATTGAAGGAGAATGAAGGAAAAATGACCTTTTTGGTGAGCATGCACCTATTTATGATAGGGATGTGTGTAATGAGGATGATAGGAAACAAAAATTTTATACACCATTAGAGTTGACCTATGGGGGTAATGACATTAGCATATATGATGGTCAGGATAATATCCCATGTGATAAAGTTTCCCGATCAACGTCGACATCTTATCATTGTTATGCTGCTTATGACTATTTGGGTGTCAGTACAACTAAGTATGATGATGACTAAGTAGCGTTTCAAGAGTTATCCTTGGAGGCTAATCTTGTTTACCAAGAATTATTTTTGAGTGATGTTGGGCAGAGTGGTACAATAGATGTTGAGGCATAGTCTGATGAGGATTCCATAGTTGACCTTCGTAGCAGGAGTCACGAGGTATCACTTACACATGATGTGGATGTTTTTTTGTTTTAGTCACTCAATTTGAAACAGAAACTGAAGGTTCGTGAGGACATGATTGTGGCAGCCATGGGACACCTCGATGGCACACATACATTGGTGGTTGACCTTTTTTGGGGGGCGCCTATGGCGCTGGAAAACTTGGGAGGAAATATTTCCCTTGCAGATTTCATTACACTCAAGGAGGCCATGGTAATGACAAGATCTAACTACCTACACCTTCTTTTAACTTCTCACAATGGGTGGTGTGTACCAGGGTGCGTTAGAAGGGAAAGATCATGAGGTAGAAAGAGTTACCTATGAGATAGTGAACAAACAAGACTCCTTGGAGAGCACATAGATGGTCCTTTAAAAATATGAGTTACAAGTAGAGAAACTTCAGGAGGAGTTGATTAATGCATTTCCTTCATCTATTTCAGTAGACATTCAGTGATGTACATCAACCATCTCTTAGGAGGTTTTCAGTGACATTATCGAATTGGAAGAGGAGCCTCATGCGACGGGTGAGCATGGGGGGCATTTAGATTTACATGCGATTGTAGGGATATATGACACACATATTTTTGAGGATGCACATATCTTGTAGGAGCCACCACCTTTGGTGAGATACTTGATCACTCATGATGAGAAAGTTGAGCATACACTCATGGATTGTGGAGTCAAGTACATTTTGGGTCAGCACACATCCATTTAGGATCCATGGTTAGTTGACACCCATGATGAGGAAACATCTATATAGGATCTAGGTCCAGTTCATACTCATGGATTGGTTGATATAGTGGTACATCTAGGATACAAGATGGTATCAAAGGACATAGGAGTATGCAGTGGTATACAAGGGAATATAGTGATGATCAGTAGTCTGCAATGGCATGCAGAGGTGTACAGTGGCACACATGGGGATGCATTGGAGTGCATGGTAGAGGCATACTTGATGAAGCATGGAGTTTCCAATGGAGATATTTCCACTCAATTTTTGCACTCCATGGATTTTGGAGATCATATCATCAACTGTTGTAGTACATGTTATGATGGAGAGAGTAGGCTTGACCCTAAGTGTGAGGAGACACCTTTGGATGTGTATGTGTGTATGATGGCATGGGAGTAGCGTGTAGTGATATACTTCATTCTTGGATGGTCATGAGAGGGATTTATAGGATTCGTTGTATATAGTGAGAAATGTTCTCTCTTTTGGTACCCAGGATTGAGTATGTAGATGGATTTACAGACTTTGGTTCTGCACGAACACCTTTACAAATTTTTCTTCTTGATAGCAGGCCCAGTATTTATAGGTATTTTAGTATGGGGTTCCACGAGTGGGGAATTCAATATGTGTACATTTGGAATACAGTCATGGCCATATTGGTGCAATTTCATCATGATTATGCCTTTTGGATATTAGCATGGGACCCTGGGATTACAGGGCTGGGCCTTTCATTGACTGATAGAGGTGAGTGGATCATTTCAGAGGGAAATCAATTATATTTTCCATTGAGCTTCAGTTTTTAGGAGAGAGTTTCACGTTTTAGTGATTCGTTGAGGTCTTGTAGCTCTTCACTTTGGTGGTAGTATGTTTAGTTGGAGGATTCCATGTTTCTCTTTGAGTGGTCATGGAGGTCAGGATCATTTTCTTTCGAGGCCGACTATTACTTTCAGGACTTCTCTCATGAGATGCGTGAGAGTGGCTCCCTAGTAGAGCTACTAGTTGAGGGGTTGACCAATGTTTTGTAGTACCATGTTTCTCTATCCATTGGTAACATTCAGGATAATACTTTTTATGTCAGTACCTCATCGTACAGTGAGTTAAGAGGAGGGTGCTTCACATCTTCCAGCTTGGTTTGGAACCCATGTATGATATTCAATTTCAGTTGGGTTCATTTGTGGGAGTGTCAAGGTTTAATGGGATTTTTTGAGGACAATCAATATTTCAAAAGGGCCGACTTTCATGTCCCCATTTTTAGATTCCCTTATTAAGCGATTAGAGTCACTTCAGAAGGCTTGAGTCAGCCAAGTCAGAGGGTGAGACTATGTCATCAATGAACTAAGAGGGTTTGGATGGGTTTTATGGAGCCGATCTTAGTTTATTTACCATTATTCATCATCACGATCATTTCCACATAACTTGTTCTTGGTTTCATTGCATTCAAACGATTTTCATAAAATGGGGTTATTAATAGGCATATTTTAATTAATTACACTAAAGGTACTATTTGGATATTTTTTATTGGAGAAATTCCTTAGCGTAATAGATCATTATAACCGAGGAAACACTATATACAATATCGGATGATGAAAAGTGACTTTCAGTGGCCAGAGAAATCATAAAGGATAATTAATCACTTTTTGGACATAAAAGGTTCATTAAATTAATAAAGTGATTTTATGAGAAAATATTAAAAATGAATTAAAAGTAACTTGAAGGGAAAAATTTGAAAATGGGTATAAAAGAGAGACAATGGCTCATATTCTCTCATTAATGAATATTATGAATTGGAAATTAGAGCCCATAGAGGAGTGAGATGACTTCCTTCTTGTTTGGTGGCTTTCTAGATGAAACCATCACCATTGACAGAGTTTAGTGTTGAAAGAAACACCCTATTCCATAGAGAGGACCACACATGTTCTTCATCGAACTATAGGATCATACTTCAGTAGCAAAGATAGATCTAGCGCAAGCTACTACGCATTTATTCAGTTGTAGGGTGGGGTTTTCTTGGAGGATTTATTAGTATAAGAGGTTCGCTAGGACCAACCAGTCAGGATAAGGATGATTTCCTAAAGCCCATTGGAGAGGATACCAGAGCGCTTAATTTGAGACAATTACCATCATTTTCTGACAGGTAAAACTCCAAGGGTGCACTGGTGCAATATTTTTGAGTGCGTAATTGTTACGACAACTATCCAAGGCTCCAAAAATATATCAAAGAGACAACACCATTAACTATGAGGCAAGGAGAGCATGCTAGAGAGAATGAAGAAACTTCATAGATAGATATCATCCAATTATGATGAGTTTTTCCACCAGGGAGAACTTTGCAGTCATTCCCAACAATTGTGCAGCGTATTTTTTATTGCATGCAGATCATTCTTCCATGCATGGAGTGGATCAAGCCAAAAGATCTTAGATCCATCCATATACATTAATTATCGGTATTTATCAGTATTTTACTTTATATTCCAACAATATCTCCATATATAAAGAGCTATTTGAAGAGTTTTGCTTGAGTTTCCCGCATTTTATCTTATATTTTCAATCATGTTTCTTAACAAAATCATTGAGTTGGTTATGGTTCCACATATATTTGCATGCATTATATTAAACATTTAAACACAACAAAACACATCTAGAAACCTTTGAGTTTCAATTAGAAACTCGAAGCATATTAGACCTACATCCAAAACCCCATTTATTAGTAGTTAATATCTAGATCTGAGATCCTGGATATTACACTGCTACCATATGTGAATACATGACCCTCTACAATATTCACCATTTATATAGGATAACTTTCTAAATACAAATTATCTTCAATAGTCAATTATACAACTTGACCTTACATAAAAATAACCTATAATTGATGCTCTCGGAGCACGACTGGTCACATTAGCTTGACCTTATAATATAATGGAAACATGAAATATACATGTGCATCATAGGAATACACTTGCAATTTACATATCACTGGGTAATTCATGCTCCACTGAGTGAAAAAAACACAGTGCACAAATATGTTGGATCTATCACAAGCTCTTTGATTTAGTAAGGAATAATGAAGTTTCAACCACATTATGCCTCTTCGATTTCTCAAAAATGGACAACCGAATGCATGCACCAATATGGAGTCTCAAATGGCAATGTGAAAATCTAAATAAACATTTGAACTCCCATGAAAATTTTAGTACATGACTTCCACGCATCCACTTGATTTTTCTATCCCACTTAATTTCTATAATTTCCCCAATGGTGGACCCTTACAATAATGACACCATATACCTCTCATAGGAATCATACATGATGATGGGAAACTTACTATATTTCCACACATTGGCTAAATGTGAATGCACACTCACAACTTCAACACCGTCATCTCTCACACAAAACATACATCAATATTTTATCATACCATAAATACAGACACACCTATACTGATCTATGTACAGAGGATCAATGCTCACATCTCTTTCACATCTTCCTATCCATCCCGTGAGGTATTTAAGCTAGTACACACTCTAATACTAAAAAAAAATAGAGAAGAAGGAATTTTGACACACACCGAAAATATATTTTTCTCATATATCATTGATTCACACAATTTACATATTTATATAGATAGTAGAATTATATAGATCCATGAATTGTGGATCTAGGAATCTAATAATAGATAATACGGCCTACAACCAGCTCATAACCTTATTCCAATAATAACTTCTCAAGGTTCCAATGAAAAACTATTACAACTAATTTCTAAGTTATTCCAACTATGAATTCATAATAGGATGCAAGCCAAAATTGGATATTGCTAAGAGTTGTTTCTTTGTAGAAGATTAAGGTGATGGAAGATAGTTTTATAATGTAGACAGGGATAATGAGAGGATAATGGTCTTAGTTTTTTTTTGGGAAATTTCTTTATGTTATACTACACAGGTGATGTCATTCTCCCACAAATTAGGAATTAATTTCTTCTTTGTAAAATTTTAAAACTATTAGATTTACTTTAAATCTTACCCTCGTCATCGCCCCAAGAATTTTATGAATACCCAACTATTACTTAGGTGGGTTTTTGTTTAATTTGTTATTTTTATTCCAGGGTCTGCTCTTAAGGTTAGACTAAAATTTTATCCTAAAAGTTTTAGACTTAGTACTTAGATTCTGAATTGGGCGACACTGGGTTAGGGAAGTTGTTTAAGAATTTCTTAGGGCGTTAATGTCTTAGGGATATTTAGGTTTGTTTCCTTCATCCACATCAATGTGACATGCCCTTCAGGACGCACCACATGCTCCAAGGGTGCTACTCGCCTCGTTCGTTTCCTTTGCACGACGTGCCCTTCAGGATGCACCACGTGCTCCAAGGGTTCCAATCGCTTCTTGTGTTTCTTTTGTGCGACATGCCCTTCAGGATGCACCATGTTCTCCAAGGGTGCCACTCGCCAACTGGACTGATTGGTAGACATCTATAACCCCTGGAGTCAACACTTCGCTAGGTGAACTTGTGGGAGACTAAGGGATCTAAGAAATAAGGCCCCCGCCTTATTGCGTGCCCCTTAGAATCATCGTGAGCGACTGTCGCCATCTGCCCTCATGGAAACACGGATCCTCTCGAACTAGGTAATTGTTAACCTACAGTTCGAGCCATGGAGGGACTGCTAGTAGGCGATGGCAGGTTTATTGTCCACCCGTCTCCCTCAACCTCTCTGGAACTCGTGTGTGGCCCCTTTACTCCATATGTGAGTCTGTTCGGCAAGCTATCGTCAGCCTGCATCATCAACAATCATGTCAGAAATGTCAACATCAAATCATCAAATCAATGAAATATCATAGTAAATAAATCAACCAAAATAGCACACTCCCTGACTCAATCCAGAGTCCAAGGGGGGTTCCGTCGATGCCTCTGCATCCTCAAGGTCCGAAACCATGCACATAATGAAACTGAGTCAGCAACACCTGTCTACATCAAAGTAGTAAAAGCATCATGTCATATATCTTAACGCATCATAATCAAGGATAAATAGTATAACATCAGAAAAGTCCAGATCACTTGCGAGCAAGTGTCCTCAATAATAAGTTTTCTCAGTGCGCCAGAGCAGGATGTTTCAGGATCTAGGATTAGATTTTAATTGTGGATCTAGGATTCTAATATTTATAGGAATAGATAATGTAGATTTTAATTGTGGATCTACATTATAGGAATTGTGGATTCTAAGTTTTGTAATTCTCTAGAACAATGAATTGTGGATCTAGGATTTTACATTATCTATGTAAAATATACATTACAAAACTTACAATACTAAACAAATTATCTTTGTCGTCTTCATTAGCACTTACACCCACTTTGCAATCTCATGGTTTCTCCTCTTTGTTTCACCACACTCGACTCATTTAAAGTACAAAGGCTTCTGACCTCATTGAAATATTTGTATAACTGACACTTCTTGACCTTCCGAAGGATAATCTCGATATTGAATCATTCTATGGAACTGCCTGTCATGTCCCCATTTTTGGATTCCCTTATTATTTGGTCAGAGTCACTTCACGAGACCCAAATCAGTCAGGTCAGAGGTTGAGGCTATCTCATCAATGAGATCGAAAGGGTTTGGATACGTTTTATGAGGCCCAACTTAGTTTATTTACCATTACTCATTATGAGGATCATTTATGTACATTTTTTTCTTGCTTCCATTGCATTCCAAGGATTTTCTTAAAATGGGGTTATTAATGGGCATATTTTAATTAATTACACTAACAGTACTATTTGGATGTTGTTTCTTGGAGAAATTCCTTAGTGTCATAGCTAGTTGGAATTGAGGAAAAAATATCTACAAGATGGGATGATGAAAAGTGACTTTCAATAGCTTAAGAAATCATAAAGGTTGATTCATCACTTTTTGGAGTAAAAGGGTTCATTAAATTAATAAAGTGTTTTCATGAGAAAATATGAAAGATGAATTAAAAGTCACTTGAAGGAAAAAAGGTGAAAAGGGGTATAAAAGATAGATAAGGACTTATATTGATCTGTCATTATTGAAGAATGTGAATTGTAAATTAGAACCCAAAGAGGAGCCAAGCGACTTCCTTCTTGTTCGGTGGATGTCTGGGTGAAACCATCGCCATTTACAGAGTTGTTGGCAGCCATTTCGGATTTTTATCTTATCCTTATAAGCTTCCTACAAAAGTGTTTTGGAACCCTTGATTCTCATCGCAATCTTTTGAATAGAATGACATTATTATTTTGTGCATTCGCACACCTGCCTTTTGTTTTCATTTTAACGATTGCAAGCATCAAAACCTTGAGTTCAAAGTCATGTCTATGGCATTAAAATCATCACTGGATTATTATGGTTACTCTTGTTTATGTGGTCATTTCACCTCTAACTCAATGATGGTCATATAGTTGGAAAGACACCAAATCTTTACTCACTTTGCATTTTTGTTAATATGAMTTCATTTTATAAGTTTGTGATGCAATGGTATTCTAGTGATTGTGATTGAKTCCTTGATACAATGGTGGTTTGATGTTCTATTGTCTTTGATCAAATTCCTTGGTGCAATGGTTTCATACAACGCATAAGTTTTATGATTAAATCTTTGGTGCTAAAATCGAAATATTGTTTTGTTTTAAATCATACAAACACTATTTCTTGTACAAATATTCGGGTCGACTTATCATGGTTTTCAATAGTTGTTTGATTGGCATGTCGTTTACATTGCTTTCAACACACACCAATAGTGATTTGAATCACCATAGCGTCGTCGATTGTACATTTCAATATGAATGTTTTGCATGGGTTTGTTTCGTTCCACCACCCTCGCACACTTAGGCATTAATTCCTGCCTTGTATCTCGGGTTACCTCTGTTGGTTTTGGGGAAACTTGTGATCTTTCGGTTCTACATATACTCTGTCTAACCCCCTAACCATTTACCCTTCTCATTGTGTGCTCTCTCCTATGGTACATGGAGTGCGCATAGAACCTAATGGCATCCAAATGCTCCTGCTATTTGACAACGCTTGTGAAGACCTGGAGAATAGTGGCTGGTTAGTTTTTATCCAAAAATTTGAGGGTTTCAACCTCGTGGTCGCCCAACAGTTTTCCCTCACATTCGATGGATGTAGGGCCAAGGTTGGAGACATACATCTTGAACTGGACAAAGAATTCCTCAGTTCAACCACAGGTTTACCAGCTAAAGGGCAGAGGTGGTTTAAGAATTGAAAGGTGGATGAAGTGCCATGGCCGCTCCTATTCACATCAAGGAAAATTGTCAGTTGTGATAGAGGTATGCCTGTCACTGCCCTTAAGTCTAGGTGGCATGATCTATTAGCCATTGTTAAGAAATTCGTGACTTGCGAAGGTCATTATGGTTTAGTGTTTCTTTACCATCTCCGGTTGCTTATGAATTTCATAGACTTCCCTCTGAATATGCCTCACTACCTCCTACGCAGTCTTTATAAAATGTCTAAACGATTTAAGCAGGAGAAGGCGGATTCTAGCCTCTTCCATCACTGCTTGATCAAAATCATTATTGTCCATCATTTGAAGCTTAGTGGTGACTCTTGGCAAGTCTTCCTATAAAGGAATGGCTTTTCCACTCTCGAATGTGTTCAAGTGGACAAGAGTGTGGTCACTGAAACCCTGGTTGGGCCTGCTATGCCACCTCCTACCCTTCTACCCCCTGTCAAACCCTCGAACTACCCCAACATTGACCTACCCGATACCATGCCCGACCCGTGTTCTAAAGACAATACTAAGAGCGTCAAGAGGCATGTAAGGAAGAAGGGAAAGGGTAATATCGATGCCAAAGAAGAATGCACGATGGATATCCAGATGTGCTCGGAACAAGCCCAAACAAAAAATTGACGAAAAGCCTATTGTTTTGAGCGAGGATTCAGACTCTGAGATTGAACGCTTTTTTGCCGAGGAATACCTGTATTCACATGGTCTCTATTCTGTTGAACCCTATGACTACGTATACAACCTCCCACCATGCCTCAAGGATGACCCTAACTTCCCAGGAATTAAGTTTCACAGTGGAACCCCTGGTAATATAAAACAACCCCCACCTGTAGTGGCTCGGCCCGATCAACCACCGTGTACTCAATGCAATTCTTGGATTGAACGTTACTACATAAATGTTCCTCTGTTGCAATCTAAAATTAAATCATTGGAGGAACGAGTTACATTGTTGTGAAAGGAAAATGACAGGCTACAAGCTTACGATAAGAAGTAAAAGACCACGGGTTCTATCGTCTTCAGAAATGTTGAGGCAGCTACTGCCTTTGTTAACTCAAAGTTATCCTGACCGAATCATTTTCCTACAACCCAGGTATGTTATTTCAACAACGATTTTTGAATGATTTGGTTTGAATTAGCATAGCCGATTGTGTTTGCTCTGAATTAGTTTTCTTTAGTTTGAATAGATTCGAAAGCGATTCTGTTATTTTCGAATGATTTCGTTTTGAATTATGTTTGCATTGAATCAGTAGAAAAGATTTGTTTTCTAAAATTGAATATAGCTATGTTTTGATTGAACCGATTTAATATGATTTTATTCTTCATGAATTAGCATAGCCGATTGTGTTGGCTCTGAGTTAGTTTTATTTAGTTCTGTTTGGTTTGATTCAGAAACGATTCTGTATGTCTCGAATTAGCATAGTCGTTTTTGTATGTGTTAGATTAGTATCAAAGATTGGTTTGATAAATATAATATAATCTGTTGATTCAAGAACGATTTCGTTGATTTTGATTTGTCAAAACAATTCTGTCTCCTTTGAATTGATAATAAAAAATGTTGTTTGACAGATTGCATACATCCTTGTTACCATTCGATTAATTCAATACGATTTCGTTTATTTTGAGCTGGCATAAAAGATTTGGTTACTTTTAGTGTGAATGATTGGCTTTGTTTTGAATTAGTAATTAAGAGTTGTTTGATTCACCATATACATTTATGTTATCATTTGGATTGATTTAAAATGATTTTGTTTGTAAATATGACCAGCTACGGAATCGTGAGATTTTGTAGCTAGTCATAAAATTTGGATTTTGTTGATTTTATGATTAAAACATTATCTAAAATTGTCTACTTTTTCCTATCTACAGGTACATACGAATTTCAATGGGAAATTGGACATGCTGTGGTAGTTTAGAACATGCTTTTTGTTATATAGTTTTGTTTTAAGTTGTTAGTCTTAGGCAGAAATAGAGATTTGGGAGATTGTTCCCATATTTTTTGCAGACAGTTTTTGATAATTCCCACAGGGATGTTTTTGATACTCATTAATGTTTGTAAAGAACCCATCACTGTGGGGAGAAAAAAACACTATGGACTTATGATTATACAGACTCGAATGGAAGTGGATCTTTTGTAACAGCTTTAGCTTTCGATTTATCATGCTTTCGTTCAAGTTTTGTGCATTTTAATTTGTGATCAAGTTATTGACTACTTTAGATATCAAGACGTGTTACAGGTTGATGTGTTAAGATTTAAATTTTTTCCATATCTGATGTATCTCATTTTTTGTACAACAATTACTCTGTTTCAATTTAATGAATAAAAGATTTATCTTCTTCATTAAATGAACTGTTATGTACAAATATTCGCACAGGGATTTATCTAAATGTGATGATTTGTAAACTTTAATATTGTTGTCATTTTATGTCTTGTTTGTTCTGTCATTCGTATTCAAATAACACTGTTTCTTCCTGTTTACAAGAATCTTGTGGAAAATCTTGTGCGAGTTTCCTCCCATCAAATAGCTACATCCAGTACTGTGCACAGGACAAATAGGAAGCGTTACTTCAGGTCAGTTTGCTATTTGCAATTTAATAGTTAATAAATTCAAGAATTCTCAGAAGTTTAGATAGATATATAGTTCATATTTATAGTAAGGATTATTATTTTAATTGCTTAGCTTAGATATTTTTCATTTTACTCCTTTCTCATAAAAATTATAAAAATCAAAAACAATAGTTTCGCTGTCATAATACATTTTACAAATGATTTTGCAAATTTTGATTAAAATTTGTATTTTGTAAATACTGTACATATGTAATTGAGATTTAATTGTATTGATAGCTGAACATTTAATAAGTAGAACGATTTCTCTATAACATTAGATAGTAAACTGTATATATATATTTCAGATTTGTATATA
>SNQJ01S0035257.1:29523-55380 GCA_010110895.2 Picea sitchensis
GGATTTAATGAATAAGTTTTCTGCTTTCAATATAAATTCTATTCCTAGATTGAATAATTCTGAAGCTGATCTATTAGCTAATGTAGCTTCCAAACTCTTTCTTGCAGAAGGCTTGTCCCTGAATGCATTCTTTGTCGAACTGTTGTTCAGGCCATCCATTCCTGACAACATCACGAATTGGAGAATCTTTGATGACGATCAATAGATTATTAGCTTCTTGCATATGGAAGAAACTTTCCAAGGCACGGTGATCGACGAATGCACTCATGATGACAATTTGCACGATTTCATGGTAATACCAGATCTGAGGTCTCCTGAGGCTTCATCGGACATGGTAAATTCGATCCTGAAATCAATAGTTAGATTAGAAAAATTTTACGATCTTAAAGATAAATTCAAAACATCGGTCAACTGTAAAACCAATAGTTCCTCATTATCGTATGAAAAAGTAAACTTGGGAACTAATGACAATCCAAAGTGCATTAATTTAGGGGTGGGGTGTTCTGAACAAGAGAAAGCCACATTTATTAAATTGTTTAAATAATTCAAAGATGTTTTTCAATGGACATATGATGACCTTAAAACTTTCGACCCTAACATCATACAACACGTCATTCCTATGAAACC
This sequence comes from Picea sitchensis, assembly GCA_010110895.2. Taxonomy (NCBI): domain Eukaryota; kingdom Viridiplantae; phylum Streptophyta; class Pinopsida; order Pinales; family Pinaceae; genus Picea; species Picea sitchensis. Next base: position 30,151 of record SNQJ01S0035257.1, read on the forward strand.
CCAAACCTTACCCTTTCAACAAAAGTTAAGAAAAATGCACCCTAAGATCGAACTGACCGTAAAAAAAGAATTAAATAAACTCCTGAATGCTATGATAATTTTCCCAATTAGGCACACCCAATGGGTTTCTAACCTTGTCCCTGTCCGGAAGAAAAGTGGGGAAATCCGACTATGCGTCGATTTTCGAAACCTTAATAGAGCGTCTGATAAAGACAACTACCCTGTCCCACCCATGGAACAGATCCTTCAACATGTATCTGGTTCTGAAAGACTATCCTTATTGGATGGTTTTTTAGGGTACAACCAAGTCCTGATGTCTCCTCCAGACCAACTTAAAACTACCTTCCGCACTCCATGGGGTACCTATGCTTACAGGAAAATGCCCTTTGGACTGATTAATGCCTGTGCCACTTTCCAAAGAGCGATGGACATCGCTTTCTGAGGCTTAATCAATCAATTTGTTGTAGTTTACCTAGATGATGTTACTGTATTTTCGAAAAACAAAACTGATCATTTAGCTCATTTAATAACTGTTCTACAATGATGTCGTAAATACAGCATTTCCTTAAATCCTAAAAAATCTATCTTCACAGTAGAACAAGGTAAGCTCCTAGGATTCATTGTGTTAAACAAAGGGATGATTATCGACCCTGAAAGGACTCAAGTCATCTCGAAACTCCCCCCTCCCTCATCCAAAAAGTCTATACAGTCTTTCTTAGGCCAGATAAACTTCGTCAAGAGATTCATTCCCAGTTTCGCCGAGATGGTGAGACCTTTACAAAATTTAATTAAGAAAGATGCGCAATATCATTGGGGACCCTTAGAAAATCAAGATTTCAATTCAATAAAAAGGACCATAATAGACGCTCCTTGTCTCATGAGCCTTGACTTTTAACAAGACTTCATGCTCTACACATTTTCTTCTGACCGCTCCTACGCTGTCATCCTAACTCAAAAGAACGCTGAAAACAATGAAGTGCCCATTGCCTTTATGAGCTCTGCTTTCAAAGGTGTGGAACTTAATTACCCAGCAGTATATTAGCAATCCTACACTATTTTTAAAGCAGTTAAGCACTTCTGATCTTATCTTTTGAAATCCAGGAAGAAAATTATTGTCCCTTACTCAGCCGTTAGAAATCTGTTAGTGCAGAAAGAACTAGGCGAAAAGAGGGTGAACTGGGTTACCTCCTTACAGGAGTATGACATAGAAATCATCCCAGCACAAATAGTGAGAGGCCAAGGGTTATGCAAGTTAGTTTTTGATTCAGCAAGAGGACAACAAGAAGAAAACAATATGTCAAACCCAGGACAGCACAATCAAAATGCAATCTGCTATGCACAAAACTATGTCAGTCCATGGTATGACGATATAAAATTTTGTCTTGAACATGGGTCAGCCCCCCATCACCTGGATCCCACTAAAATAAGAGTGTTAAGATTAAAATCTACCTCCTTTCAGTTGATTAATGGTATTCTATTTCGTCAAAATTTTGATGGAGTACTAATGCGCTGTCTTGAGAAAGATGAAGCAGAAAATGTCTTACTAGAATTGCACGTAGGAGAAGCTGGTGGGAATTTTGGTGGTGACACCACTGCCCATAAAGTTTTGAGGGCTGGTTATTACTAGCCTACATTCTTTAGATATTCCCATGCCTTGTGTCACAAGTGTATTATTTGTCAAAAAGCATCTGGACGGATACAAAAACCAGCCTTTCCTTTGCAGCTTGTTTTAGTAGACTCCCATTTTCAGCAGTGGGGTCTTGATATTATAGGTCCAATCAATCCGCCATCCTCACATCAACATAAGTTGATCATAACAGCCACAGATTACTTCACCAGGTGGTCTGAAGCTGCCTCATTAAGAACTGTGAATACCAGTTAGGTAATTGCCTTTTTAAATTCAAATATTATTACTCATTTTGGTATCCCTGAATGTTTAGTATTCGATAACGCTTCTTATTTTTCATCTCCTGAAATGGGCAATTTTTCTCGAGAAAAAGGAATTAAATTGAAGTATTCTGCCAGCTACTATCCTCAGGGCAATGGATTGGCAGAATCAACAAATAAGAATCTGATTAAAATCATCAAGAGAACGGTATCTGAAAATCACAAAAATTGGCATAATGCACTGTTAAACACAATCTGGGCTGATAGGGTAACACCAAAAACTATTGTAGGTAACTCCCCCTTCTTTCTCAGCTATGGAAGAGAAGCAATTCTGCCACCACATATTCTTCTTCCCTCACTACAACTATCACTGAAAATACAAGAAGAAGACTGCCCTCCTTTGGAGAATCGAATTAACGCTTTAATAAAACTAGAAGAGGTAAGAGCTCAAGATAAACATAAGTTAGATCAACATCAACTAGTGGTCAAAAGCTGGTTTGATTCCATCTCTACCTCTGATAGGAACTTTGAAGTAGGTGACCTTGTCTTAAAATGGGACAAACCACATGAGGGAAAGGGAGAGCACACGAAGTTTCAGAACTTATGGTTTGGACCGTTTTTAATTGCTGAGAAATTGGGTCCCATCTCTTTCCGATTACAGAGTCTAGAGGGACATCCAGACACCTATCCGGTGAATGGCCAAGCTCTGAAAAGATATTTCGCTTGATGACAACCCTATGTATACTGTGTAAATATTTTTCTTTTCTTTTGTTTTCTTTTACTGTTTTGGTTTGGATTTTTTCCCCTTGCGCTTATCAGTTTTTATTTTTGGAAATACACATACCTGCATTTTGAACTGTTCAGACAAAGAAAACAAAAAAATCTTTCACTGAAATGACATTGTCTAAACATCAATTATAATATACTTTTGAAATTTACAGCCATGTTGAGCAAAGATTGTTGTTTAAAAGAAGCTAATTGATTTCGATCTCTGAGTGAAGCCTGTCACGATCATCCATTATCTTTTTACACTGTCCCTGTTCCTTAAGGGAACGACTCGGAATATGTCTCCCTTCCTTAGAAGGTCGGTTTTGTAAACAAACCATCTCTGGATCTTGATGAAAGACAGTTTTAAAAAAAAAATCTTTCGAGGTCTGTTAAAATATGTCTAAAATATCATAATTTTCAGCGTCACCCTGCTCAATTATATATCTTTAAAAAATAAATAATTAAAAGAGTTGTGGGAAGTGCTTGTAAACCCATTGGGATGTTGAACAGGTCTATTGGTAGCAGGTAAATGAATGCATGACACCAAGACAACTTCGTTGGGGTACTGAAAAGACCCAATGGCAGCGAAGCAATGTCGGGTATATGAAAATTCGCAAGTATGAAATCTATTGACCTTAAAATGTCCTTTATTCTGATCTGGAACTTCTTGGTAGGATACAAATATTAGAGTGGGTTAAATGGCAACCCTGTCGAGGCTATGGATGCCTGCTGACAGCAGCAGTTCTGTATACAGTATTGGAGATTTTATCTTTAATATCGTGGCTCGCTTGTCTTAAGACTGTTATCAGTTTTCATCTTTTAAGCACTGCTCGAATATTTGATCAATGATGATGTTTAAACAATTTTCTGATTGTTTTTGAGTTAGAATTATTCTCATTATCATAATCTGAATTTGTTATTTTGGTAGAGATAACTGCTTCTACCAGTGTGTCGCCATTGTTAGTAGCCATTTCACATTTTTATCCTATCCTTATAAGCTGCCTACACAAGTGTTTTGGAACCCTTGATTCTCATCGCAATCTTTTGAATAAAAAGACATGATTATTTTGCGCATTCGCACACCTACCTTTTTTTTTCATTTTCACGATTGCAAGCGTAAAAACCTTGAGTTCAAATTCATGTTGATGGCATTAAAATCGTCACTGGATTATTATGGTTACTCTTGTTTATGTGGTCATTTCACCTCGAACTCAATGATGGTCACATAGTTTGCAAGACACCAAATCTTTACTCACTTTGCATTTTTGTTAATATGACTTCATTTTATAAGTTTGTGATGCAATGGTATTCTAGTGATTGTGATTGAGTCCTTGATACAATGGTGGTTTGATGTTCTATTGTCTTTGATCAAATTCCTTGGTGCAATGGTTTCATACAACGCATAAGTTTTATGGTTAAATCTTTGGTGCTAAAATCAAAATATTGTTTTGTTTTAAATCATACAAACATTATTGCTTGTGCAAATATTCGGGTCGACTTATCATGGTTTTCAATAGTTTTTTGATTGGCATGCCGTTTACATTGCTTTCAACACACACCAACAATGATTTGAATCACCATAGCGCCGTCGATTGTACATTTCGATATGAATGTTTTGCATGGGTTTCTTTCGTTCCACCACCCTCGCACACTTAGGCATTAATGCCTGCCTTGTATCTCAGGCTACCTCTGTTGGTTTTGGGGAAACCTATGAGCTTTCGGTAATGCGTATACCCTGTCTAACCCCCTGTCTGTTTACCCTGCTCACTGTGTGCTCTCTCCTATGGTACCTGTAGTGTGCATAGAACCTAATGGCATCCAAACACTCTTGCTATTTGACAACGCTCGTGAAGACCTGGAGAATAGTGGCTGGTTAGTTTTTATCCAAAATTTTGAGGGTTTCAACCTCACGGTCACCCAATAGTTTGACCTCACATTCGATGGATGTAGGGCCAAGGTTGGAGACATCCATCTTGAACTGCATGAAGAATTCCTCAGTTCATCCACGAGTTTACCAGCTAAAGGGTAGAGGTGGTTTAAGAATTCAAAGGTGGACGAAGTGCCATGGCCGCTCCTATTCACATCAAGGAAAATTGTCAGTTGTGACAGAGGTATGGCTGTCACTGCCCTTAAGTCTAGGTGGCATGATCTATTAGCCATTGTTAAGCAATTTGTGACTTGCGAAGGTCGTTATGGTTTAGTGTTTCTTTACCATATCCGGTTGCTTATGAATTTCATAGACTTCCCTCTGAATATGCCTCACTACCTCCTACACAATCTTTATAAAATGTCTAAATGATTTAAGCAGAAGAAGGATGATTCTAGCCTCTTCCATCACTGCTTTATAAAAATCATTATTGTCCATCATTTGAAGCTTAGTGGTGACTATTGGAAAGCCTTCCTATCAAGCAATGGCTTTTCCACTCCCGAATGTGTTCAAGTGGACAAGGCTGTGGTCACCGAAACCCTGGTTGGGCCTATTGTACGACCTCCTACCCTTCTATCCCCTGTTAAACCCTCGAACTACCCAAACATTGACCTACACGATACCATGCCCGACCCGTCTTCTAAAGACAATACTAAGAGTGTTAAGAGGCCTGTAAATAAGAAGGGCAAGGGTAATACCGATGCCAAAGAAGAATGCATGATGGATATCCAGATGTGCTCGGAACAAGCCCAAACAAAACATTGACCAGAAACCTATTGTTTTGAGAGAGGATTCAGACTCTGAGATTGAATGTTTTTTGGTCGAGGAATACCCATATTCACACAGTCTTTGTTCTGTTGAACCCTATGACTACGTATTCAGCCTCCCACCATGCCTCAAGGATGACCCTAACTTCCGAGGAATTAAGTTTCACAGTGGAACCCCTGGTAATTTAAAAGAACCCCCACCTGTAGTGGCTCGGCCCGATCAACCACCGTGTCCTCAATGCAATCCTTGGCTTGAACGTTACTACACGGATGTTCCTCTGTTGCAATCTAAAATTAAATCATTGGAGGAAAGGGTTACTGTGTTGTCCACAAGCTTACGATAAGAAGAAAAAGACCACGGGTTCTATCATCTTTAGAAATGTTGAGGTAGCTACTACCTTTGTTAACTCAAAGTTATCCTGACCGAAAAAATTTCCTACAACCCAGGTATCTTATTTCAACAACGATTTTTGAATGATTTGGTTTGAATTAGCATAGCCGATTGTGTTTGCTCTGAATTAGTTTTCTTTAGTTTGAATAGATTCAAATGTGATTCTATTATTTTTGAATGATTTCGTTTTGAATTATGTTTGCATTGAATCAGTAGAAAAAATTCGTTTGCTAAAATTGAATATAGCTATGTTTTGATTGAACCGATTTAATACGATTTTATGGTTCTTGAATTAGCATAGATGATTTTGTTGGCTCTGAGTTACTTTTATTTAGTTTTGTTTGGTTTGATTAAGAAATTATTATGTATGTCTCGAATTAGCATAGTTGTTTGTGTATGCATTAGATTAGTATCAAAGATTGGTTTGATAAATAGAATATAATATGTTGATTCAAAAACGATTTCGTTGATTTTGAATTGTCAAAACGATTTTGTCTGTTTTGAATTGATAATAAAAAATTTGTTTGACAGATCGGATACATCCCTATTACCATTCGATTAATTCAATACGATTTCGTTTATTTTGAGCTGGCATAAAAGATTTGGTTACTTTTAGTGTGAATGATTGTCTTTGTTTTGAATTAGTAATTAAGAGTTGTTTGATTCACCATATACATATTTGTTATCATTTGGATTGATTTAAAATGATTTTGTTTGTAAATATGACCAGCTACAGAATCGTGAGATTCTGTAGCTAGTCATAAAATTTGGATTTTGTTGATTTTACAATCAAAACATTATCTAAAATTGTTTACTTTTGCCTATCTACAGGTACATATGAATTTCAATGGGAAATTGGACATGCTGTGGCAGTTTAGAACATGCTTTTTGTAATATAGTTTTATTTTAAGTTGTTAGTCTTAGGCAGAAATAGAGATTTGGGAGATTGTTCCCATATTTTTTGCAGACAGTTTTTGATAATTCCCACAGGGATGTTTTACCCTGTGGCCTTTTTATACTCATTAATTTTTGTAAAGAACCCATCACTGTGGGGAGAACAAAGACTATGGACTTATGATTATACAGAATCGAATGGAAGTGGATCTTTTGTAACAGCTTTAGCTTTCAATTTATCATGCTTTCATTCAAGTTTTGTGCATTTTAATTTGTGATCAAGTTATAGACTACTTTAGATATCAAGACTTGTTGTTTTTTTTTTGGACGAAAATGGTTATAGTTTATATTAGAGGGGTGGCAGAGCCACAGATTCAGTTACAAAATGGCCCCAAATTTCTTCGGGCCTACAGATCAAGATACAAAAGTCCTCAAATTTCTTCGGGCTTGTCTTTCTGATCCATTCTACTTCTAAAACTGTAGACTTGTGAGATGACCTAGTTCCTATATGTAATCTAAAATTAATTGTCGAATCTCCAATCACTGTTTCAGCATAGGTCTCAACACTGTTTTAGCATATGACTCAGCATTGTTTCAGCACTTGTTACAACGGTGTTTCAGCATATGGTCCAACACTGTTTCAGCATATGTTCCAGCACTGAGATTCGGCATGTGATGCAACATTGTTTCAGCATAGGTTCCAGCACTATTTCAGCATAATTTCCATCACTGTGTTTCAACATCTGTTCCAGCCCTGTGTTTCATCATATGTAACAACACTGTGTTTTAGCTGTTACAACACTATGTTTCAGCATAAGTTCCAGCTCTGTTTCAGCAAAAGTTCCAGCACTGTGTTCCAACATCTGTTCCAACACTGAGTTTCGGCATCTATTCCAGCACTGTGTTTCAGCATCTATTCGAGCACTGTGTTCGAGCATTTGTTCCAGCACTGAGTTTCGGCATCTATTCCAGCACTGTGTTTCAGCAAGGGATTGGTTCATGATCTAGCATTTGGAAGAGTGCAAGAGGATGGCATGGGTTCATGGGATCTCCACATTATTCATAATTCCATTTACTGACAGCACCCCGGCCTCCAATAACACGCCCTTGTTGGCTTCCTTATCAGCCATTTGGTTGAGGTCCCTTAACACGTGAAAGAATTGATAGGAGTTCAACTTCCTTAAGAGGGGGCTAATTTTATCAAGGAGATTGTTGAGCTTAGTGCTTTGAGTTGTGGAGTGTTTGATCATGGCCTGTATTATTATTCTGGAATCACCTATGATTGTCAAGTCCTGGATTCTGAGTTTAATTGCCTGGTGCAGACCTTTCCAGAGAGCCAATGCCTCAGCTCTGTTATTGGACTCTATACCGAGTCCAATAGAAAATTGCGTTATTATGTCCTCTTTTGGATTTTCGATGATGCCCCCTCCTCCAGCCTGGCCTGTATTTCCTTTCGAGGCCCCATCAAAGAAGAGGATAGGCGTTTTAATATTACTTTTCCATTCTGCAAGTTCATTTCCGCTTTTTCTGATCTCCCATCTTTCTTGGATTGGATCACTTTGTTTTTTACTTTCTAATCCTGCTATATTGAGCTGGGTTATCCAACTCCCATGTTCTTCGTCCAACTTGTGTAGCTTTACTGTGGAGCAAATGTGAGTAGCTGATTCCCCCAGCATAGCGTGAATTTTAGTGGCAGTTCTGACTTCACTTAATTGTCTTTCTCTGAAGATTCTATGGTTCCTTTATAACCGGAGATTCCATAGAACAAACTTTGGAAGTAATCCCCATATCAAGAGAGTTTGGTTTCTTTTCTTGTCGGCAAAGGGGAACAAGGATTCCCATTGGAGGAGAAGACTTATTACATCAGGAGCGAAATTGGTTGCTAGTTGGGGTCCTATTACTTTCATCCAGACTTCTTTTGAATAGCTGCATTGGAGGAGAAGATGGTCAGTTGTTTCTTCTTCATGGAGGTAGAGAGGGCATCTAAAAGGTCCTTCCCAACCCCTTCGTCTGAGGTTCTCCCCTATTTGGATACTCTTGTGTGCCAGGGTCCAGATGAAGAGGTCAATTTTTGGGAGGGAAACGAAAATTCCAGACTGCTTTCCAAAGTGCCGGATTTGGCACTGCAGTGGGGACGGAGTTGAAGAGATGATAACCCTCTGTTGTGGTGTAAGCCTGAGCCCTCTTGCCCCATCCTCGTTCATATTTACCTATCTTTTTTAGAGGGGATTTCCCTTGAAGACACTTCTTAAGCACATCCCATTGACTGTCCAGGAAAGTTGGTCTGTTTGGGGTTGCCCACCCTTGCCAGAGGTGAGGCCTTTCTTCTCCCCATACTGAAATGTCTGAGAGGGTTAAGATGTTTTGACTGTCCATCCAGCTTTTGAGGCCTTGTAGTTCCTGGAGCTTATTTAGCGGAGGATCACCCATTATTGAGTCTGTCCAAATTCTTATTTTCTTGCCATTTTTCGGCACCCAGGTTAGATGAGGAGTGAAGTGAGGAAGGGCCTTTTTTCATAGCGCAACGATAGGGGAGCTTTTCAACTCCTTACATGGGATTTCTAAGCTTCTGTCCCGAGACCCTCGAAAGTATTTCCTCCAGAGAGCATGTTTACTCCACGTGGATTTGTCAGTGATCATTTTCCAGAGAAGCTTTTCCCCTAAGGCCAGATTTTGGGTCCTTGTATTTTTTAAGTTGAGACCTCCTTCCATGTAGGATTTTGTGGTGTTTTCCCAGCTAACCAGGTGCAACTTTTTCTTTTCTTGCCTTCCTCCTTCCCACAAGAATCGTCTCTGAAAAGCCTCAATTTTTTGGATGACTGTGGCTGGAGCTTATAGTAGCGAGCATTGGTAGATGGGGATACTAGACACCACAACCTTTATCAGGACTGCCTTCCCTGCTAAGTTCAGCCAATTGGCCCCCCAAGAAGTAAATTTATTCTTGATTTTTTCTGCAATATGGCTCCAGTGGGAGGCTCTGGGGGCGGACTTAAAGATTGGAACTCCCAGGTACTTAAAGGCCTCCCAGTTTGTATGCCCCTCCATCCCTAGAACTCTTGTTATTCTCAGCATTTCATTTGGGGTGATGTTCCATCTATAAATGTTACTTTTAGTCTGATTTATTTCCCTGCCGGAGGCTACTGCATAGATGTCCAGTTCTTCCTTGAACTTTTTTTCTATTATTGGGCCTGCTCCTCCCAACAGCAGCGTATCATCCACGAATTGTGCATGGTTGATGTCTTTCACCCCTTGTTCTATTCTTAGACCATGAAGATCTTTATTAATTTGGGAGTGTTCCAGTTGATAGCTGAGAACTAAAGCTTGAATTGCATAGAGCAATGGAGACAGAGGGAAGCCTTGCCTTAGGCCCCTGGAGGCTTTGAAGAAGGCAGTTACCTTCCCATTCACCAGTGGGGCGATCCAAGGAGATCTAATGTAGGCATTTATCCATCTTATAAAATGTGAATCGAACCCAAACTTCCTAATTACTTCAAATAAGAATTCATGTCTGACTCTGTCAAAAGCATTAGCGAGATCCAGTTTAATGACCATACCTTTTTCTTTCCTTAAAACGCTGGAGTGAATCGCTTCTTGAACCAGGATGATGTTGTCGGCGATATGCCTCCCTTGGACAAAGTCTCCTTGATTTTCAGGAACAATGAGAGGGAGAGTTGCCTTGAGGTGATTGGCTATTACTTTGGCAAGGATTTTATAGCTTGTATTGCATAAAGAGATAGGTCTAAACCGATTGAAGGAAATTGCTCCTTTTTCTTTCGGGATGAGTGCCAGAAAGGAAGAGTTGGTGCTTCCTCCTAGCTTGCTGGCCTGCTGTGACTTCTGAATCATTTTGGTTAGATCCTTCTTAATTATTTCCCAGCACTGCTGATAGAATCTGGCAGTGAACCCATCCGGTCTCGGTGCTTTGTCTGGGTTCATCTGATCAAGGGCCTCTTTTATCTCTTGCTGCGAGACCTCTCTTGTTAGCTTACTGTTGATGTCTTCATTTATTATCCTTGGAATGACCGTGAAGGGGTACCCCTGCTGGTCCAAAGCTGAGTCTTTTGGGTCTGTGTATAGCTTCTCAAAAGCTTCATAAGCTGCTAGTTTAATGCCCTCTAGATCTGCAATTGTTTTGTTCTAGACTTGAACTTTCGTAACTGCCTTATATTGTTTCCTTGCTTCCACTTGTTTGTGAAAGTAGGTTGTGTTACGGTCTCCTTCTTTCAGCCATAAGCTTATTGACTTCTGCCTCCAATAGTTTTCCTCCATTATGTAGGCTTGGTGCCAATGCCTTTGAAGGCTGTCCTCCTGTTGCAGAATTTTCGGAGTGATCTCCTTCTATTCCATTTCCATCTGATGGGCCTCGAGTTGGCTCTGGGCTGCTAGGCACATTTCTATTGGGCTTGGTTGGCTCTTGGCCCATGATTTCAGAGCGAATTTCAGCCTTTTAATTTTTTCCTCCCACATGTAGGATGTTGAGCCTTGAACTGTGGTGGCCCATACTTTTGTTACTAGCTCTGCGAAACCTTTGTCAGTTATCTAGTTTGGGCTAAATCTGAAGGGGATGGGCCCTCTGACCTGGTCTTTTTTTATTTCTAACCGTATCGGCTTGTGGTCAGAAGCACTATGGGCCAGAATTTCTGCTTTTTCTTCAAGTCCTAGCAGCAGGAGGGAGCTTTGTACGAGGAATCTGTCTAGTCTGGCAGCGATGTGCCCAGGACCAATCCTCTTATTGGTCCACGTGTAGCATCCTTTGACTGGCTTAATATCAAGGAGGTCCCAGGCTGAGGCTAAGTCCTCTACCCATTCTCTGGCCGGATCTCTCACTATAGAGCCGCCCCTCTTCTCTTCCTGTGCTAGCGTTACATTTAGATCTCCTCCGAGGATGATATTGGTGAGATTGTTTTGCTGGAGGTAGTCCTGTAAGGACTCCCAACAATGTTTTTTTTCCCCCAAAAGTTGTGGGACATAAATGTTAAAGATGCTTACCTGGCAGCTCATGTCTTTGTGGAGAAATCTGGTGTGAATCCAATGCATGCAGGTGTCAGAGCTAAGCATGTCTATTTTGGAGGCATTCCACATTGTGCAGAACCCTCCGGAGGCTCCCCTAGCATTTCCGGCAACTCCGAGACTTCCTTTCCAAACTTTCAACAAGGTTTTGAGCGCATCCTACTGGCTCATTTTAGTCTCCTAGAGCAATATGATACTTTCTTTCGAGGTTTTGATGATATCTTTAAGCGCTTCTTCCTTCTTCTTGTTGCCCATTCCCCTACAGTTCTAGGAGGTTATAATCATTATAAGCCTTGGGGGGAGAGATGGCCTCCTTGGGAGACTTTGGCCTGCTTCCGCGTGTTACGAACAATCATAATATGTTTGATGGTGGGTTGCGACCCATTGAGCACATCTTTATAGGATTCCTGGTTCCTCTCAGCATTTTTTGATTTCCGGCCTCTTCCCATTTTCTTTGGAGTGGTCCATACCTCATTTGCTTCATCTGAGTCGCTGCCTATAGAGATCTCCCCTTCCTCTATGTTCTGACTGCCTTCCTGCTTCTGGGGGGATTTATTTTACGTCCCTTCTTCTTCTGTTGGATTGTTCCCCTTGTCTTCAGGATTCTGAACTTCCTTTTCTCCCTCTTGAACTTCTTTACTTGGATCTTGTTCTCTTTCCTCCACTTCTTTGGCTAGGATTATGATGTTGTTCTCCGTTTCTTTGGATCCTGAGGGTTTGTCTTTCTGTGGATCTGTCTGCTCATTCCTTTGGCCTCTTGCTTTTGATCTGCCTTTTCGGGCCTGCTGCCAACCTTCATCCCCTTCTTTTTCTGTGGAGGGGGGGGGTTTTGGGCAGTTTCTTTAGAAATGGCCATATTCGTGGCAGCCTCTGCACTTGAACGAAAGTTGTTCGTAATCCAGCTTTTGGAAGTGTTTCCAGTTTCCAACCTTCAGCTTTATTGCCTCGAGTATACCTACCTCTAGATCAACCTCCACACAGATCCGCGCATAGGAATACTGGTCTCTTGGTTCTGCTCGGTCAATGTAGCGCCCAAGACCATTTCCTATTGCCTGAAGCAAGGAGGGGTTCCAGCAGTGGATCGACAGGTTGGGGAGTCTTACGCAGACCAGGACATCCTTGGGGACTTCTGAAGCAGGGTCAAAATTCGGGGTCCATCTATTCAGGTATAGTCCTTGAGTGCCCATGAAGTAAGGCCCATTTCTGAAAATCAAATCCCTGTCCTCCTGGGAGATAAATTCGAAGATAAAGTATCCTCGCTCGACCGCGTAACATGTCACACTATTTGTTATCAGAGGTCTCCAGTTTCACTGTATCCAGTTGTCTGTGGATCTGGTTGAGGGCCAGAGTCCCATAAACTGGCTGATAATTCCTCGTTCAGAGAGGGATAGGGTGACTTTCATTGGGTATTTAGGAGGAAGGTCGATCTCTGGTATATCATCCAATTTCTTGACAAAGCTTGGAGCTTCTGAGACGGACGTCTTTTTGCTGCAGGCTTCTACCAGGCGTTGAAAGGAGGTGTAGGGGGCAGGAGGGGGCGGCGGCTCCCCTCCTTGGGCTTCCATGGCGGTACACTCAAAAAACTTTAACGTAACTAGAGATAGGTCAAGGGCGCGTGCGCGATTCTCATTTCCACCACAGTCTATTCCTTCTCCTCACATTTACTTCTACGTATGCTCTTTGTCGTTAGATATCAAGACTTGTTATAGGTTATTGTGTTAATATTTAAATTTTTTCCATATCTGATGTATCTCATTTTTCATACAACAATTACTCTGTTTCAATTTAATGAATAAAATATTTATCTTCTTCGTTAAATGAACTATTCTGTACAAATATTCACACCAGGATTTATCTAAATGTGATGATTTGTAAACTTTAAGATTGTTGTCATTTTATGTCTTGTTTGTTCTGTCATTCGTATTCAAAGAGCACTGTTGCTTCCTGTTTACAAGAAGCTTGTGGAAAATCTGGTGCAATTTTCCTCCCATCAAACAACTAAATCAAGTACTGTGCACAGGACAAATAAGAAGCGTTACTTCAGGTCAGTTTGTTATTTGCAATTTAATAGTTAATAAATTTAAGAATTCTCAGTAGTTTAGATAGATATATAGTTCAGATTTACAGTTAGGATTATTATTTTAATTTCTCAGCGTAGATAGTTTTCATTTTATTCCTTTCTCATAAAAATTATAAAAATAAAAAACAATAGTTTCGTTGTCATAATACATTTTACAAATGATTTTGCAAATTTCGATTAAAATTTGTATTTTGTAAATACTGTACATATGTAATTGAGATTTAATTGTATTAATAGTTGAACATTTAATAAGTAGAATGATTTCTCTATAACATTAGATAGTAAACTGTATATATATATATATTTCAGATTTGTATATAGTTTGTTGTAGTTGTTTTTTTTTTCACTTAGATTAGTTTCTTTAGCTTAGTTTTTTTTTTCTTTTCTTTTTCCTAGGACTTAGATCGGCCAACAGAGCCACTAAACCCATCGGAGTGGATCATCCCAAACAGCTTGGGTTATTTAGACAACCCCGTACCGGATCCACCCCTCTAGTTGACGAGCGTTCAATTTCGCCTGTCAGCAAGAGTTCGGTGTTGAAAGACACACCCTAGTCCATGGGTAGGACTACACAGTTTCTTCATCGAGCTATAGGTTTATACTACATCAACATAGATAGATCCAGTGTAAGCTAGTGCACATTTATTTAGTTGCAACGTGGTATTTTCTTCGAGGATTTAGCAACAAAATAGGGTCTCTAGGACCAACCAGTAAGGACAAACTTGATTCCCTCAAATCCATTTGAGAGGAGACCAGGGTGTTTCATTTGAGACAATTATCATTATTTTCTGATAGGTGAAACTCTTAGGGTGCACAAGTGCAACAGTTTCCAGTGCGTGAGGGTTCCAGTAACTACCTGAGGCTTCGACAGTGTATTAGAGAGCCAAAAGAATTACCTTTGAGGTAGAGAGAGTGTTATACATAGTGGGGGGACCCTTTAGAGATAGATCTCAGCCCATTCTAATGTGTATTTCCACTAGGGTGAACATTCCAGTCTTTCCCTATAGTTGTGCAACGTCTTTTTGAGTGCATGCAGATCATTCTTCCTTGAATGCAGTGGATCAACCCAGGATATCTCAGATCCATCCATCTAAATGAATTATTGGTATTTATTAGTATTTTTCTTTGTATTCCAGCAAGATCTCCATATATACATATCTAGCTCAAGAGTTTTTTCTTGAGTTTCCTGCATTTTATCTTATATTGTCTATCATTTTGCTTAATCAAATCATTGATTTCGTTATGGTTCCACATATATTTGCATGCACTGTATTAAACATTTCAACACAACAAAACACATAAAAACACATTTGAAACGTAGTCAAAGACCCCCAACATATCATATCTACAACTGAAACCTCAGTTATTAGCAATTTATATCCATATACAGGATATTACAATGGTATCAGAGGTGCTTTTCCCGCCAGACTAAGGGTATTCAATGAGAATAAGTTTCAGATGGAAAATTAGTGGGATCAATATTTGGCAAATCAGTGTGCAAGATATGAGGAGTTTACATATTGTTTGAGGGAGTATATGGATCTTAGTGAGGCATTTTACATAGCCATGACATTCAAAGAATTTTGCACCATCAAACATCTTGAGTGGTATGAGCCCCAATTAAGAGCGAATGGGAATTCATTTAAAACCACAAGGCATAAATTGAAGGAGAATGAAGGAAAAATGACCTTTTTGGTGAGCATGCACCTATTTATGATAGGGATGTGTGTAATGAGGATGATAGGAAACAAAAATTTTATACACCATTAGAGTTGACCTATGGGGGTAATGACATTAGCATATATGATGGTCAGGATAATATCCCATGTGATAAAGTTTCCCGATCAACGTCGACATCTTATCATTGTTATGCTGCTTATGACTATTTGGGTGTCAGTACAACTAAGTATGATGATGACTAAGTAGCGTTTCAAGAGTTATCCTTGGAGGCTAATCTTGTTTACCAAGAATTATTTTTGAGTGATGTTGGGCAGAGTGGTACAATAGATGTTGAGGCATAGTCTGATGAGGATTCCATAGTTGACCTTCGTAGCAGGAGTCACGAGGTATCACTTACACATGATGTGGATGTTTTTTTGTTTTAGTCACTCAATTTGAAACAGAAACTGAAGGTTCGTGAGGACATGATTGTGGCAGCCATGGGACACCTCGATGGCACACATACATTGGTGGTTGACCTTTTTTGGGGGGCGCCTATGGCGCTGGAAAACTTGGGAGGAAATATTTCCCTTGCAGATTTCATTACACTCAAGGAGGCCATGGTAATGACAAGATCTAACTACCTACACCTTCTTTTAACTTCTCACAATGGGTGGTGTGTACCAGGGTGCGTTAGAAGGGAAAGATCATGAGGTAGAAAGAGTTACCTATGAGATAGTGAACAAACAAGACTCCTTGGAGAGCACATAGATGGTCCTTTAAAAATATGAGTTACAAGTAGAGAAACTTCAGGAGGAGTTGATTAATGCATTTCCTTCATCTATTTCAGTAGACATTCAGTGATGTACATCAACCATCTCTTAGGAGGTTTTCAGTGACATTATCGAATTGGAAGAGGAGCCTCATGCGACGGGTGAGCATGGGGGGCATTTAGATTTACATGCGATTGTAGGGATATATGACACACATATTTTTGAGGATGCACATATCTTGTAGGAGCCACCACCTTTGGTGAGATACTTGATCACTCATGATGAGAAAGTTGAGCATACACTCATGGATTGTGGAGTCAAGTACATTTTGGGTCAGCACACATCCATTTAGGATCCATGGTTAGTTGACACCCATGATGAGGAAACATCTATATAGGATCTAGGTCCAGTTCATACTCATGGATTGGTTGATATAGTGGTACATCTAGGATACAAGATGGTATCAAAGGACATAGGAGTATGCAGTGGTATACAAGGGAATATAGTGATGATCAGTAGTCTGCAATGGCATGCAGAGGTGTACAGTGGCACACATGGGGATGCATTGGAGTGCATGGTAGAGGCATACTTGATGAAGCATGGAGTTTCCAATGGAGATATTTCCACTCAATTTTTGCACTCCATGGATTTTGGAGATCATATCATCAACTGTTGTAGTACATGTTATGATGGAGAGAGTAGGCTTGACCCTAAGTGTGAGGAGACACCTTTGGATGTGTATGTGTGTATGATGGCATGGGAGTAGCGTGTAGTGATATACTTCATTCTTGGATGGTCATGAGAGGGATTTATAGGATTCGTTGTATATAGTGAGAAATGTTCTCTCTTTTGGTACCCAGGATTGAGTATGTAGATGGATTTACAGACTTTGGTTCTGCACGAACACCTTTACAAATTTTTCTTCTTGATAGCAGGCCCAGTATTTATAGGTATTTTAGTATGGGGTTCCACGAGTGGGGAATTCAATATGTGTACATTTGGAATACAGTCATGGCCATATTGGTGCAATTTCATCATGATTATGCCTTTTGGATATTAGCATGGGACCCTGGGATTACAGGGCTGGGCCTTTCATTGACTGATAGAGGTGAGTGGATCATTTCAGAGGGAAATCAATTATATTTTCCATTGAGCTTCAGTTTTTAGGAGAGAGTTTCACGTTTTAGTGATTCGTTGAGGTCTTGTAGCTCTTCACTTTGGTGGTAGTATGTTTAGTTGGAGGATTCCATGTTTCTCTTTGAGTGGTCATGGAGGTCAGGATCATTTTCTTTCGAGGCCGACTATTACTTTCAGGACTTCTCTCATGAGATGCGTGAGAGTGGCTCCCTAGTAGAGCTACTAGTTGAGGGGTTGACCAATGTTTTGTAGTACCATGTTTCTCTATCCATTGGTAACATTCAGGATAATACTTTTTATGTCAGTACCTCATCGTACAGTGAGTTAAGAGGAGGGTGCTTCACATCTTCCAGCTTGGTTTGGAACCCATGTATGATATTCAATTTCAGTTGGGTTCATTTGTGGGAGTGTCAAGGTTTAATGGGATTTTTTGAGGACAATCAATATTTCAAAAGGGCCGACTTTCATGTCCCCATTTTTAGATTCCCTTATTAAGCGATTAGAGTCACTTCAGAAGGCTTGAGTCAGCCAAGTCAGAGGGTGAGACTATGTCATCAATGAACTAAGAGGGTTTGGATGGGTTTTATGGAGCCGATCTTAGTTTATTTACCATTATTCATCATCACGATCATTTCCACATAACTTGTTCTTGGTTTCATTGCATTCAAACGATTTTCATAAAATGGGGTTATTAATAGGCATATTTTAATTAATTACACTAAAGGTACTATTTGGATATTTTTTATTGGAGAAATTCCTTAGCGTAATAGATCATTATAACCGAGGAAACACTATATACAATATCGGATGATGAAAAGTGACTTTCAGTGGCCAGAGAAATCATAAAGGATAATTAATCACTTTTTGGACATAAAAGGTTCATTAAATTAATAAAGTGATTTTATGAGAAAATATTAAAAATGAATTAAAAGTAACTTGAAGGGAAAAATTTGAAAATGGGTATAAAAGAGAGACAATGGCTCATATTCTCTCATTAATGAATATTATGAATTGGAAATTAGAGCCCATAGAGGAGTGAGATGACTTCCTTCTTGTTTGGTGGCTTTCTAGATGAAACCATCACCATTGACAGAGTTTAGTGTTGAAAGAAACACCCTATTCCATAGAGAGGACCACACATGTTCTTCATCGAACTATAGGATCATACTTCAGTAGCAAAGATAGATCTAGCGCAAGCTACTACGCATTTATTCAGTTGTAGGGTGGGGTTTTCTTGGAGGATTTATTAGTATAAGAGGTTCGCTAGGACCAACCAGTCAGGATAAGGATGATTTCCTAAAGCCCATTGGAGAGGATACCAGAGCGCTTAATTTGAGACAATTACCATCATTTTCTGACAGGTAAAACTCCAAGGGTGCACTGGTGCAATATTTTTGAGTGCGTAATTGTTACGACAACTATCCAAGGCTCCAAAAATATATCAAAGAGACAACACCATTAACTATGAGGCAAGGAGAGCATGCTAGAGAGAATGAAGAAACTTCATAGATAGATATCATCCAATTATGATGAGTTTTTCCACCAGGGAGAACTTTGCAGTCATTCCCAACAATTGTGCAGCGTATTTTTTATTGCATGCAGATCATTCTTCCATGCATGGAGTGGATCAAGCCAAAAGATCTTAGATCCATCCATATACATTAATTATCGGTATTTATCAGTATTTTACTTTATATTCCAACAATATCTCCATATATAAAGAGCTATTTGAAGAGTTTTGCTTGAGTTTCCCGCATTTTATCTTATATTTTCAATCATGTTTCTTAACAAAATCATTGAGTTGGTTATGGTTCCACATATATTTGCATGCATTATATTAAACATTTAAACACAACAAAACACATCTAGAAACCTTTGAGTTTCAATTAGAAACTCGAAGCATATTAGACCTACATCCAAAACCCCATTTATTAGTAGTTAATATCTAGATCTGAGATCCTGGATATTACACTGCTACCATATGTGAATACATGACCCTCTACAATATTCACCATTTATATAGGATAACTTTCTAAATACAAATTATCTTCAATAGTCAATTATACAACTTGACCTTACATAAAAATAACCTATAATTGATGCTCTCGGAGCACGACTGGTCACATTAGCTTGACCTTATAATATAATGGAAACATGAAATATACATGTGCATCATAGGAATACACTTGCAATTTACATATCACTGGGTAATTCATGCTCCACTGAGTGAAAAAAACACAGTGCACAAATATGTTGGATCTATCACAAGCTCTTTGATTTAGTAAGGAATAATGAAGTTTCAACCACATTATGCCTCTTCGATTTCTCAAAAATGGACAACCGAATGCATGCACCAATATGGAGTCTCAAATGGCAATGTGAAAATCTAAATAAACATTTGAACTCCCATGAAAATTTTAGTACATGACTTCCACGCATCCACTTGATTTTTCTATCCCACTTAATTTCTATAATTTCCCCAATGGTGGACCCTTACAATAATGACACCATATACCTCTCATAGGAATCATACATGATGATGGGAAACTTACTATATTTCCACACATTGGCTAAATGTGAATGCACACTCACAACTTCAACACCGTCATCTCTCACACAAAACATACATCAATATTTTATCATACCATAAATACAGACACACCTATACTGATCTATGTACAGAGGATCAATGCTCACATCTCTTTCACATCTTCCTATCCATCCCGTGAGGTATTTAAGCTAGTACACACTCTAATACTAAAAAAAAATAGAGAAGAAGGAATTTTGACACACACCGAAAATATATTTTTCTCATATATCATTGATTCACACAATTTACATATTTATATAGATAGTAGAATTATATAGATCCATGAATTGTGGATCTAGGAATCTAATAATAGATAATACGGCCTACAACCAGCTCATAACCTTATTCCAATAATAACTTCTCAAGGTTCCAATGAAAAACTATTACAACTAATTTCTAAGTTATTCCAACTATGAATTCATAATAGGATGCAAGCCAAAATTGGATATTGCTAAGAGTTGTTTCTTTGTAGAAGATTAAGGTGATGGAAGATAGTTTTATAATGTAGACAGGGATAATGAGAGGATAATGGTCTTAGTTTTTTTTTGGGAAATTTCTTTATGTTATACTACACAGGTGATGTCATTCTCCCACAAATTAGGAATTAATTTCTTCTTTGTAAAATTTTAAAACTATTAGATTTACTTTAAATCTTACCCTCGTCATCGCCCCAAGAATTTTATGAATACCCAACTATTACTTAGGTGGGTTTTTGTTTAATTTGTTATTTTTATTCCAGGGTCTGCTCTTAAGGTTAGACTAAAATTTTATCCTAAAAGTTTTAGACTTAGTACTTAGATTCTGAATTGGGCGACACTGGGTTAGGGAAGTTGTTTAAGAATTTCTTAGGGCGTTAATGTCTTAGGGATATTTAGGTTTGTTTCCTTCATCCACATCAATGTGACATGCCCTTCAGGACGCACCACATGCTCCAAGGGTGCTACTCGCCTCGTTCGTTTCCTTTGCACGACGTGCCCTTCAGGATGCACCACGTGCTCCAAGGGTTCCAATCGCTTCTTGTGTTTCTTTTGTGCGACATGCCCTTCAGGATGCACCATGTTCTCCAAGGGTGCCACTCGCCAACTGGACTGATTGGTAGACATCTATAACCCCTGGAGTCAACACTTCGCTAGGTGAACTTGTGGGAGACTAAGGGATCTAAGAAATAAGGCCCCCGCCTTATTGCGTGCCCCTTAGAATCATCGTGAGCGACTGTCGCCATCTGCCCTCATGGAAACACGGATCCTCTCGAACTAGGTAATTGTTAACCTACAGTTCGAGCCATGGAGGGACTGCTAGTAGGCGATGGCAGGTTTATTGTCCACCCGTCTCCCTCAACCTCTCTGGAACTCGTGTGTGGCCCCTTTACTCCATATGTGAGTCTGTTCGGCAAGCTATCGTCAGCCTGCATCATCAACAATCATGTCAGAAATGTCAACATCAAATCATCAAATCAATGAAATATCATAGTAAATAAATCAACCAAAATAGCACACTCCCTGACTCAATCCAGAGTCCAAGGGGGGTTCCGTCGATGCCTCTGCATCCTCAAGGTCCGAAACCATGCACATAATGAAACTGAGTCAGCAACACCTGTCTACATCAAAGTAGTAAAAGCATCATGTCATATATCTTAACGCATCATAATCAAGGATAAATAGTATAACATCAGAAAAGTCCAGATCACTTGCGAGCAAGTGTCCTCAATAATAAGTTTTCTCAGTGCGCCAGAGCAGGATGTTTCAGGATCTAGGATTAGATTTTAATTGTGGATCTAGGATTCTAATATTTATAGGAATAGATAATGTAGATTTTAATTGTGGATCTACATTATAGGAATTGTGGATTCTAAGTTTTGTAATTCTCTAGAACAATGAATTGTGGATCTAGGATTTTACATTATCTATGTAAAATATACATTACAAAACTTACAATACTAAACAAATTATCTTTGTCGTCTTCATTAGCACTTACACCCACTTTGCAATCTCATGGTTTCTCCTCTTTGTTTCA
Source organism: Picea sitchensis (assembly GCA_010110895.2). Taxonomy (NCBI): domain Eukaryota; kingdom Viridiplantae; phylum Streptophyta; class Pinopsida; order Pinales; family Pinaceae; genus Picea; species Picea sitchensis. Next base: position 52,047 of record SNQJ01S0035257.1, read on the forward strand.
CCACACTCGACTCATTTAAAGTACAAAGGCTTCTGACCTCATTGAAATATTTGTATAACTGACACTTCTTGACCTTCCGAAGGATAATCTCGATATTGAATCATTCTATGGAACTGCCTGTCATGTCCCCATTTTTGGATTCCCTTATTATTTGGTCAGAGTCACTTCACGAGACCCAAATCAGTCAGGTCAGAGGTTGAGGCTATCTCATCAATGAGATCGAAAGGGTTTGGATACGTTTTATGAGGCCCAACTTAGTTTATTTACCATTACTCATTATGAGGATCATTTATGTACATTTTTTTCTTGCTTCCATTGCATTCCAAGGATTTTCTTAAAATGGGGTTATTAATGGGCATATTTTAATTAATTACACTAACAGTACTATTTGGATGTTGTTTCTTGGAGAAATTCCTTAGTGTCATAGCTAGTTGGAATTGAGGAAAAAATATCTACAAGATGGGATGATGAAAAGTGACTTTCAATAGCTTAAGAAATCATAAAGGTTGATTCATCACTTTTTGGAGTAAAAGGGTTCATTAAATTAATAAAGTGTTTTCATGAGAAAATATGAAAGATGAATTAAAAGTCACTTGAAGGAAAAAAGGTGAAAAGGGGTATAAAAGATAGATAAGGACTTATATTGATCTGTCATTATTGAAGAATGTGAATTGTAAATTAGAACCCAAAGAGGAGCCAAGCGACTTCCTTCTTGTTCGGTGGATGTCTGGGTGAAACCATCGCCATTTACAGAGTTGTTGGCAGCCATTTCGGATTTTTATCTTATCCTTATAAGCTTCCTACAAAAGTGTTTTGGAACCCTTGATTCTCATCGCAATCTTTTGAATAGAATGACATTATTATTTTGTGCATTCGCACACCTGCCTTTTGTTTTCATTTTAACGATTGCAAGCATCAAAACCTTGAGTTCAAAGTCATGTCTATGGCATTAAAATCATCACTGGATTATTATGGTTACTCTTGTTTATGTGGTCATTTCACCTCTAACTCAATGATGGTCATATAGTTGGAAAGACACCAAATCTTTACTCACTTTGCATTTTTGTTAATATGACTTCATTTTATAAGTTTGTGATGCAATGGTATTCTAGTGATTGTGATTGATTCCTTGATACAATGGTGGTTTGATGTTCTATTGTCTTTGATCAAATTCCTTGGTGCAATGGTTTCATACAACGCATAAGTTTTATGATTAAATCTTTGGTGCTAAAATCGAAATATTGTTTTGTTTTAAATCATACAAACACTATTTCTTGTACAAATATTCGGGTCGACTTATCATGGTTTTCAATAGTTGTTTGATTGGCATGTCGTTTACATTGCTTTCAACACACACCAATAGTGATTTGAATCACCATAGCGTCGTCGATTGTACATTTCAATATGAATGTTTTGCATGGGTTTGTTTCGTTCCACCACCCTCGCACACTTAGGCATTAATTCCTGCCTTGTATCTCGGGTTACCTCTGTTGGTTTTGGGGAAACTTGTGATCTTTCGGTTCTACATATACTCTGTCTAACCCCCTAACCATTTACCCTTCTCATTGTGTGCTCTCTCCTATGGTACATGGAGTGCGCATAGAACCTAATGGCATCCAAATGCTCCTGCTATTTGACAACGCTTGTGAAGACCTGGAGAATAGTGGCTGGTTAGTTTTTATCCAAAAATTTGAGGGTTTCAACCTCGTGGTCGCCCAACAGTTTTCCCTCACATTCGATGGATGTAGGGCCAAGGTTGGAGACATACATCTTGAACTGGACAAAGAATTCCTCAGTTCAACCACAGGTTTACCAGCTAAAGGGCAGAGGTGGTTTAAGAATTGAAAGGTGGATGAAGTGCCATGGCCGCTCCTATTCACATCAAGGAAAATTGTCAGTTGTGATAGAGGTATGCCTGTCACTGCCCTTAAGTCTAGGTGGCATGATCTATTAGCCATTGTTAAGAAATTCGTGACTTGCGAAGGTCATTATGGTTTAGTGTTTCTTTACCATCTCCGGTTGCTTATGAATTTCATAGACTTCCCTCTGAATATGCCTCACTACCTCCTACGCAGTCTTTATAAAATGTCTAAACGATTTAAGCAGGAGAAGGCGGATTCTAGCCTCTTCCATCACTGCTTGATCAAAATCATTATTGTCCATCATTTGAAGCTTAGTGGTGACTCTTGGCAAGTCTTCCTATAAAGGAATGGCTTTTCCACTCTCGAATGTGTTCAAGTGGACAAGAGTGTGGTCACTGAAACCCTGGTTGGGCCTGCTATGCCACCTCCTACCCTTCTACCCCCTGTCAAACCCTCGAACTACCCCAACATTGACCTACCCGATACCATGCCCGACCCGTGTTCTAAAGACAATACTAAGAGCGTCAAGAGGCATGTAAGGAAGAAGGGAAAGGGTAATATCGATGCCAAAGAAGAATGCACGATGGATATCCAGATGTGCTCGGAACAAGCCCAAACAAAAAATTGACGAAAAGCCTATTGTTTTGAGCGAGGATTCAGACTCTGAGATTGAACGCTTTTTTGCCGAGGAATACCTGTATTCACATGGTCTCTATTCTGTTGAACCCTATGACTACGTATACAACCTCCCACCATGCCTCAAGGATGACCCTAACTTCCCAGGAATTAAGTTTCACAGTGGAACCCCTGGTAATATAAAACAACCCCCACCTGTAGTGGCTCGGCCCGATCAACCACCGTGTACTCAATGCAATTCTTGGATTGAACGTTACTACATAAATGTTCCTCTGTTGCAATCTAAAATTAAATCATTGGAGGAACGAGTTACATTGTTGTGAAAGGAAAATGACAGGCTACAAGCTTACGATAAGAAGTAAAAGACCACGGGTTCTATCGTCTTCAGAAATGTTGAGGCAGCTACTGCCTTTGTTAACTCAAAGTTATCCTGACCGAATCATTTTCCTACAACCCAGGTATGTTATTTCAACAACGATTTTTGAATGATTTGGTTTGAATTAGCATAGCCGATTGTGTTTGCTCTGAATTAGTTTTCTTTAGTTTGAATAGATTCGAAAGCGATTCTGTTATTTTCGAATGATTTCGTTTTGAATTATGTTTGCATTGAATCAGTAGAAAAGATTTGTTTTCTAAAATTGAATATAGCTATGTTTTGATTGAACCGATTTAATATGATTTTATTCTTCATGAATTAGCATAGCCGATTGTGTTGGCTCTGAGTTAGTTTTATTTAGTTCTGTTTGGTTTGATTCAGAAACGATTCTGTATGTCTCGAATTAGCATAGTCGTTTTTGTATGTGTTAGATTAGTATCAAAGATTGGTTTGATAAATA
>SNQJ01S0035258.1:3586-17965 GCA_010110895.2 Picea sitchensis
AGAGAGAGAGAGAATGGGGGGAGAGGGAAAGTGTTAGAGAGTTGTTGAGTTAGGGAGTCTATGGGAAAGAGAAATTAAGGGAGGAAGATAGAGAGAGAGTGAGGTGGGGATTAAGAGAGAGAAAAGGAAGGGTAGGAGAGGCATAGGGTTGGCAATAGAGGGATGGATAGGTAAAGGGAGGGAGAGGGACATAGATAAAGAGAGAGAGAAAGTAGAGTGGTGCAAATTTATTTAATGTCCAATTAATGACAATGTCAGGTTTGTTTCTTCTTCCCTAGTGAAATTTTAATGATGTTTTCACTCCTTATCCTTGCATTGTTATTCGATTGCAACTTATAGTTAAACTTAATCTAATATTGATGAAGCAAGGGATGAATAGTGTTATCACCTTGAATGGAACAAAGTAGAGTGGTGGGTGATGAAATTAATAAGAAAACCATGGAGGATGCCCTGAGCAAATATAATGTAAGGTGATGATGATTGGTGGAGAGAAATTGAGATTGTAAGAAAACCAATTACATTTTCTAGTGGCATTTGAGCAAGACTGAACTCCATCCATGAGAGACAAATAAAACCTCTATATCTTTCCAAGAGCCTATGAACTAGGCTTCACTCTTTGAAATTTTTTTTTATCTAAATCTTCTTGGAATCAAAGAGTGTGTATCCTTTAGTTGCAATGTTTATTTTTCTTACTATACCATGCCAATAAGGTGAGAAAAGAAAACTAAATGGTGTATTGCATGGATAGTCACCTAGCTTGAGATATTCCATTTTTTGAATCCATAATAACTGTTATTTAGCATAACTAGTTTTTAATGTGCTTATTTTTGTTTTCCTTACTCTAAACTATGAAACTTCTCAAATATTCGAATATAAAGGATTTTCCTTACTTTAAATTAGGCAACTTCTCAAATATTTGAATAAAGAGATTTTTCCTTACTCTAAGTTGAGCAACTTCTCATATAATTGAATAAAGACTACAAGAAAACATTTCAATATTCTATAATCTAAATCCATATTCAGCGAAGTCTACTATGCAAATCATAATGCATTGAAGTCTTTTGATTTATTGCAGTTCAATATGCATGGGGTTTCATTAAGAATGACAAATAATTCCTAGGCATCTTCATAAACATCGAAGCAAGAGTTCTATGTTTTTTCTTCTTTGCCTAGTAAGAAGGATGATCTCTCTATGTGTGTGTCAATGAAATGAATAGTCTTTACATCTTATATTAATCAATCAAACAAACTGGGTTCTGGAGAGGCATAGGTGGTGCAACACTGGGAGTCCTAGGAGTCTATGCAAACAATACAATTTCACTTTGTATCTCTTATTAAATTTTCTTCAATATTATTCATTTAATTTTTTATTCAATTATTAATTATATTAATATTCATAATTTATGTATAACAACTTATTTAAAACAACGAAATGCTTAATAATGAATAAAAGATACACTTATAAAATTAGGGTTCCCTCTTCTTAGCATGATTTAAAATTTCACAATATTAACAATATTAAAATTTAAAATCTATACTAATGCTATGATGTCATGGAGCTTTGATGTCGATGTCGGTATTTTCATTTTTAGCAGTGGTGCCAGAATTGGTGGTTGTGGTTGAGTTTATTCCTATTGGTCGTACATAGCTGAAACGTGAATTGGAGGACGAAGGACGTCGCTGCTGAACGGGGGGGCGGTTGATGTTTGTGTTTGCATATGCTGGACGTGGACGTGAGGATCTGTTCCGATTGGCACCAACGATTGTGAAATCATCATCTGGCGGCGGCTGCTGTCGCACTAACAAATCATCTGGCGGCGGCTGCTGTTGCAAGGGACGGCTGCTGTTCTTTCTATTTTGGTTATTAGCAGCGGCGGCGGCGGTACCTATTGGTCGTGAATTGGAGGACGAGGCAGAAGGAGGTTGCTGCCGCTGCTGCTGAATGGGGCGGTTGTTATTTCTGTTTGCATATGGTGGACGTGATACTTTGTTAGAATTGCCACCAACACTTCTGAAATCAGCTGCTGCCTGGTTACCTGGCCTCGTGGTTTTGTTGGGGTTACCTGGCCTTTGGTACTTCTTTTTGCGAGCCACAGTGATCTCTTGAGAACGGAGAATGGAACCATTAAGGAGAAGGGCTTTGTCCACGCTGTCCAGATCTGAAAACTCCACGTAGGCATGTCCTTGTGGGTTCCCGAATTCGTTAGTAGGAATTGTGATGCGGTTCACTGTCCCGCAGCCATCAAAATGTGTCATCAGATGTTGGACCGTGCACCAGTAGTCCAGATTATCTACGTAAACTGAATACTTGTCGAAGTCACGTCCTCCTCCCTGCATTATCGCTTCTCCTTGCTTAATAGGTATCGCCTCCTCTTTGAATTGAACCTTCTTCTTCTTCCCCGATTCCGCCGATGTCAAATTATTTATTATCACTGTTTTTCTTTTCCAGTAAGTTAAGATCAATCAAGCGACTCCGAGAGAAAAGATCAAGTTTCAAACGATTTGCTTTCTGTTTTTCGAATATGATTGATTAAAAAAAACCCTATATATAATGATATAGAAACCACCAAGTGTTTTAAGATGCGTCGCTTCAGGGATTGCGCCGACATATAATCACTTTGGGATAACGAGCGGTATTGTAATTATATGGATCAATGCTTTTCTCAAAATTGTAATTGTAATTTATATTGGGATAATTAGCGGTATTGTAATTAAGCCGAAAGGTGTACACTTATTGATCATGGTCACATTTAATAGGTTTTTAGTGCTTAATCAGTTTTGTATGGACAAGATTAAATATTGATGGAATATTTTTAGTACTCCCAATAAATCAATGGTTGTGATTTCAACCACTAACTTCCTCACTATTATAAACACATCAGTTTACATGTTTATTTTTTTACTTTTACTTAATCATATTTAAAATTTACTATGGTGGCTAGCTGAGTATGAGTGATTAGGGTTTCATTTTCTATGCCAACCTAAACCTTTGGCCTTCCCCAGCCACATTCTGGACACACTGCCTCCTTCCAGCCAACTCCTTTCCTTCCGTCCACCTCTGGGCCGTTTCTCTTTCCCGACGGTTCAGGTTTTGCAAGCGTCCTTTCGGCGTTCACCAGCCACGAATTTGTGTTATTGGGATACAAAAAATATATCTCAATGAAACAATGGAGACAATGCTAACAAAAACTAAGGGTGATTTTTTATTCTAAGTGGTTTACTTGGAAGGTACTAGAAGATAACTTTTTAGAGAAGAAATATGATTTGTAGCACAATTGTTAGCAAAAAAAATTAGTGAGCACAATGATACAAATGATTCCAAAAATGATACTTTTATTATCTCCATATAAAAGGTTGCTTGCCTTTTTGAGGGGGAAACTTTTAGCAAAGAAGAGCTCAAATACAAGAAAAACATTTTTCATGCTTTCTACCCCTATTTATACTATTTCTATCTTCTACATACCATTCTAAAGGAAGAACCTTCTCGAGGCGAAACCTTTAGCAAAGAAGAGCTCAAATACAAGAAAAACATTTTCCTTGCTTTCTACCAGTATTCATACTATTTCTATCTTCTATAGACCATTCTAAAGGAAGAACCTTCTCGAGGCGAAACCTTTAGCAAAGAAGAAACCTTTAGCAAAGAAGAGCTCAAATACAAGAAAAACATTTTCCATGCTTTCTACCCCTATTTATATTATTTCTGTCTTCTACGGACCATTCTAAAGGAAGAACCTTGGAAGAACCTTCTCGAGGTGAAACCTTTAGCAAATAAGAGCTTAAATACAAGAAAAACATTTTTCCATGCTTTCTACCCCTATTTATACTATTTCTATCTTCTACAGACTATTCTAAAGGAAGAACCTTCTCGAGGCTAAACCTTTAGAAAAGAAGTGCTCAAATACAAGAAAAACATTTTCCATGCTTTCTACCCCTATTTATACTATTTCTATCTTCTACAGACCATTCTAAATGAAGAACTTTCTCTAGGGCAAACCTGCTAGTAAGTCTTCTTACATTAGACGTGTTCACATTATTTCATAGCCCTTATTTACTAATGTCGGCATTTATTACATAGCAAAACATATTATTCTATTTACTTGAGGGGCTAGAGAGGTTAGGACCGTAACATTAATTTTCAAGGAACATAGAAATCAAAGAATATTTAACTCATCATGGATAGTTGTCCAAGTAGTTTGAGAATTTCAGATTTTCAATAATTTGGGAGTTTTCAAATTTGAGTAATCTTGTAACTTGGGAAGCATAATATTCAAAAATTCAAGAATTATACCTTCATAAAGGTGATGAGACAACTTGATGGACTACCCGTAATATTTTGACAATGTGGAAATTGTGGAGGAGAGAATGGAAATTGTGGAGGAGAGAAGCTACTCTAAAATAGGTTGCATATTATGTTCGGGTTATTGAGATGAGTTGTTATGGATTCATTTATTTTATAGTAAATTCATTTTTAAGTTTCTATTATCTTTATTATATATTAAAAAAATCCAACCTTACCTACTTGATAAGAGCGCTAGATAGTTCTCATAATATAGGGGGTATTTTAGAGCATGAAAAATTGCATTGTTAACATCATCAACATTTTTCAAGGATATTTGAAAAAAAAAATTGTGTCAATGTAATATTGTCTTTCTATGGAATTTATAAAAGGCGTTTTTTTGTATTTTTTAAAAAGTGATGATAATATTATCACTTTTCTTTCAAGGGTTTTTTTAAAAGGAATTTGATGTAGATGTATACATCATTTTCTTTTTCTTTTTCATTTGTTTCTTTAATTTAAGGGTTTTTTTAGATGTGATGTAGTGGCTCACATTTTTCTCCAAATATTGTGTACTTGTTGTTTCTCAAAATTGTCAAATTTCACTAACCTTATCCAAATTTTAGCATAGTTAACATGGTAAGTCATGTTCAATGTTGATCAGCTATGGTCAGTGGTGTTTATTTTGGTAAATAAGGATAAAGGGTTAATGAGTTATGACATGTTAAGAGGTTTATCAATTATTGGATTAGTGGGTTAGGTGGTTAATGGGTTAAGGGGTTATTGGGTTCAGTTGGTTAGTGTGCTCAATATGGTCAATTATGGTCTATATAGTCAAGGTGATCAACCATGGTCCATAGTAGGTTACTACGGTTAGTGGTTTAGGAGATTTGTGGGTTAGGTGGTGTTCAATCTCTAACAAAGCCTAAGTTTTAGGATTTGGTCACGTCCCCCAAAAAATTGTACTAAGCCTTATTAATTAATCTTTTCTACATTTTTCTGTCATTATTTTTATGGCATTGGTGTTTGCAGATTATTAAGGATTCACAACTATCTTTATGAATTCTAGAGTTCTTGAATGTTAGTTACTTTATTTATGGATTGTTTGCTCCTTTTATGTCATCGATGCATATATTTTGATGTTCAGCATTGGGTGAAATTGCAAATTTATTTAATGTCCAACTAATGAGAATGGTCGGGCTTGTTTCTTCTTCGCTGGTGAAATTCTAATGATGTTTTCACTTGTTATCCTTGCATTGTTATTTGATTTCAACTTATAGTTAAACTTAATCTAATATTGATGAAGCAATGGATGAATAATGTTATCACCTTGAATAAATGCACATTTAGTACAATCATAAGAGGAGAGGTGGAAAATCTTGCAAAGTAAGAAGTGAGGTGGAAGTGAGTGAAGCTACTTGCTAGATTCACAAGGGGATGGTAATCACCATTCATAAGGAGATGCAATCATTTTGAGTAATATGGTATGTGGAATAAGTATAAGAAATGCATATAAGAGTTTGGTGATGACATTATAGGTAAATGGGAAACACAAGATCAATTTATTTTTATCTTTGAAAGTCCATCTTCGATCATAGGGGGATTGATAGGTGAAAGGGAAATGTGGGAGGCACTATGATCAAGAGCATAGAGATACCATCTAAATATTTGTGAGTAATTATTAGAATAATATATTATCACCTAGAATCATCTAACCAAGTTTTGAGTCATGATAGATAACATTTAGTGGAGCTTTGTCTGATGTGACCTATAGCATAACATAATTGATTCTTATGTAATGAATGGAAATGAATCAATAAGTTAGATCAACTAATATATGACATAGATAGTATTGAGATGTAGAATTATTAAGTTTGCTAAAGTTGTTGTCTAGGAGAGGACCAAAATTTGGCCTCAAAGGATAGTTTTGTAATGTCCCCTAACCCATCTGAGCGGCATTACGATGCAAAATACTCTTAAAAATAATTTTTTTTGCTAAGTAATTTAATTCATTTATAGTTAAATCATTTTCTATAGCTTTCGGCTACAAAGTAAAATAGACATAGTTATTGTCTATAACCACAAAATAGAAGCATCTACAACATGCTAATAATTAACATGAAATGTAGCTAAACAACTAATTAAAGTAGCATATAAATCACTTCCAAATACACAGAATTCATGCACAACAGTTAAACAAAAAATTAAGATAAAACACTTATATTTTCACAACAGTTGTGCAGCGAGCTGCTTGGGAAAGATGTTCCACCCAACCATAGAATGATTGATCCAAATATCAACAACCATTCACCTCCGAGTTGAGGCTATAAATACACAGAAGAGGGTGGTCTCTCACAGTCCCCTCGTAGCTCATAAAACTCTCAACCGAACTGATATTCTCCTACAATTATCCCGATTTTCCACTAGCTCTCTTCCTCTTGACCTGTCCAATCCAAGGAATGCACCATTGTTTTATTAGGGATAACCCATGGGATGTAACATATTTTTATCTATATTAACCCAAGGAATGTGCCAATGTTTTATCAGGATCTCTCTGGCACATGTAACTAGTAATCTCTTAGCGGGGAACTCAAGGGAAACTGCTACTAGGAAAACTATCAACAAACCAATAAAAAACACTTGTTGTTTTAGTGTAGCTCACACAAGATTTGACTCTTCAGACCTGACAACCTAACTCTTCAGTTTTCCTAGCTCCAATTCGCTCCAGTTACACTCCATCTTTATCTAGAATTCTCCCTCCATGGTTGCATCAACTTCAAGATCTGGTTTTTTCTCTCTACTTGCTTTCATGCACCAAAACTCAATGTCTAAAATCTATTGTCCCCAACCATATGGATTTCCTCTCTTTGTATTTCCTTTCTTGACTCTCACTCTTCCCCAAGCTAATTTTACTCAACCCCCATGTGACCAATAACTTTTGGATGTGACCACTCGTACCCACCCTCTTACATGTATTCAATGATTGGGTTTGGGAACACTCAATTAGAAATGGGAAGGTTCATGTATAAATAGAAAATTTTAGGAAAACGAGTTAAATTAATATATGTGGGTATTTCCCCCTTGGACCCCTCTTGGCCATTATCCTAGGCACTCCCCCCTCTTGTAGATTAATTCATCCCCCATCTCTTGTCCATGTGCCCCTTAGCAGATGTCATCACATTTTATTAATAAAATAAGGAAATACAATTCGCATATTGCATCCCTTGGTCGTAACCACATATTATATCTACATAAGTATTAATTAAAATGGGGATTATAGTGGGGATGTTACAACTTACAAGTTTACATATTTTTTTTCGTTCAAATGAATTGAGCACGGTAATTTTAAAAGAGGCTAGAGTAATGTCTTTGAGGTCCATGACCATGATGGAAATAATGGAATTTGATTCTAAGCCCAAAAAGAACAAAGACACAATATAAATAATTCCTTGTCTACATGTATTTTTTCTCTTCATTTCTGATGTTCAAGGTTACCAAGTAGAGTGGGAAATACAACATCTAGCTAGGAATTGGAAATATTATTATTTATTATATGCTCTACTTTTGATGGATTGAAATTTTGAGATAAGTGTTACATGTCAAAATGCCACACTTAATTGTCGCATCCTAAGTGTCACAAGTTTTACAAAGTGTCCCATACACTATGCTAAGTGTCGTAAAGTGTCCCATACACTTTATAGGTGTCAGAACTCAATTGACACCATAAACAACATTTTCCATGACCTCTAAGTCATGTTGGAAGAAGAAATTGATCTGGATTTTGTGAGCAGAATGAAATGACTACAGATTATTAACAGATGCTTAACACAAAATAATAGGGATACAGTAAATTTAGTTTTCTATTTAATAAGGAAATAAATTGAAACTGTAAAATGCAGCGGAAAACAAGCTTGCTAGAATGGTGGCGGCTTATCTCTGAGAAGAGATGTGACGATTGTGCTCATTCGCAAGAGGTTGGTTACAATGAGGCTCTGAAAGCATTTTACAATAAATGGGAATGTCAAAAACCCTAGACATTCAAAAGCCTAACCCTAGGAGATGAAGTGCCAAAAGTCATGTGGGCCCTGTTTGGGTAAGTCATTACATCAAATTCCCGGGGTCATAACTTTTGCATACGATCTCCGTTTGACGCGCTGAATACCTTGTTAGAAAGATCTATCTGAGGAATACAAATTTGATGTGAGAAACATAAAAGGAACATCCATGTTTCTCCCCTTTTTCCCAAAAACGTTGTTTAGGGCCTCAAAACGGATCTGGAAGTTCAAGGCCTGATAAACTGCTAAAAATAGTAAATTACCAAAATTGCTAGAAAACTATTTTGAGCCAGTTGGACAAGGTGGGTGGCCACTGATATCCACCTGGATCAATCCTCCCTCCTTAGGAAGAAATTTTATCCATTGCGTTGAGTTTCCCCATCAGATGAGGAATTTTTTGTTGAATTTGGCCCCAGGTGAGCCACTTGCCTTGGTGCAGGAGATGCCTTACTTTGATGACTTGATAAAGATGGATCCTTTGCTGTTGAGTGCCCTTGATATGTGTGTCCACAATCTGATCATTGGATTCCTGTTGTATGTAGTCGGGGTTGAGCTCCATTGGTGTTATATGTTCTGCTACTTCTGAGGTGTCCAATAATGGTGGGAAATAAGGCCGGAGGAGATCCATGTTGAACATTGGGTGCAGGCCAAGGAAAGGAGGAATGTTGAGCTCAAAATAATTATTCCCCACATCCTTGGTGATGGTGTATGGCCCATAATGGAGTGGGCGAAGCTTCCAATGGGGTCCTGTAAGGAGTTCTTTCTGCAAGTGAAACCAAACTTTGTCGCCCACCTAAAACTTATGTGGCACCCGATGTTGATCATGGCACTACTTGTACTTGTCATTAGACTTCTATAGGATATCCTGAACCTGTTGGAGGATGTGCTAGATCCACTCAATGAACCAGGCGAATTTTTCATCTTCAGTTGGAGCAGGTGATGAGTCGATCGAGGTGACCAGAAGGGGAAGTGCAACATCTATGGGACCCAATGGTTGGAATCCCAACCCCAACTGAAAGGGGTTGTGGCCAGTTGAGATATGCAGGGATCGGTTGTAGCTATGTTGGACATAGGGAAGGCTCTCATCCCATGTGCGAGGGTGATTGGAATTATACATGTGTAGGATATGCACAATCATTCGAAAGCGATCAACAACCAAAAAACACAGTCATTTCACCCCTTGGTGGATGGGAAGCCCGAAATGTATTCCATTAAGATGGATTCCCATGGCCTTCTAGGAGTAGGAAGAGGGTTGTACATGCCCTATTTCTTAGTGGTTGGTTTGGCAATAACGCAGACAGTGTAGGACCTGATATACTTGTTGACCTCTTATCAAAGTTTCGTCTAGTAGAAATGTTTTTGTAGCATCGCCACTATCTTTTCAACGCTGAAGTGTCCTACCACTCGACTATAGTGGGCTTCCAATATCAACTTCACTCGCTTGTTTGATGGAACACACATATGGCCCAGATGACACAAAAACCCATCCTGAAGATGGAAATTATCGACAACTACGTTTTCACCCAACATTTGGTAGGTGGTGGCGAAGTCTGGGTCTATCTCATAGAGTTGGGGCCATCTAGAGGTCTCATGGATGCAAGAGTCTAGCACCATGGTGATTGTCGTGACTAGCGGTCTTCTGAGGCAATCAATGACGTGGTTGGTGCTTCCTATTTTATACTAGATGTTGAGGTGGAATTGCTGCAAATATGTGGACCATTTTTTATGGAGGTCATTCTACAATTTTCCTTGTGTCTACATGAACTATGGTGGCTTATGATCAGTGTGGATGTCTGTCTCCTTCCCAAGAATGTAATGTCTCCATTGGCGGAAGGATTTCACAATGGAGTACATTTCTTTGTCGTAAGTAGGGTACTTACGGACAACATCTGATAGTGTCTCACTATGATAGGCCACAAGGTGGTTGTGCTGAGTGAGAACAACGTCCACAACATAGTCGAAATAATCTGTCTCGATCTCAAAGGGTTGTTTCAAGTCTGGTAGTGAAAGTGCTAGGGCTAAGCACAAGAACTGCTTCAAATAATCGAACGCTTGTTGTTGGGACTGGCCCCATGAAAATTTCTCCTTACCACCACTTCTGGTGATTTGGCTAAAGGCTCATGCAATATGGAGAATCCCAACACGAACCTGTGGTAGAAAAAGACAAGGCCTAAGAAGCTCCAAAGCTTAGTGAGTGTGGTTGGGGCTGGCCAGTCTTGAATGAATTGGATCTTGCTTGGATCCACATGTATTCCATACTCATCAATGATGTAGCCCAAGTAATGGACATTATCCATGATGAAGGAGCATTTTTACAAGTTGGCGTATAGCTTTTGATGTCACAGGGTGTGTAGAACCTATTGAATATGCTGCAAGTATTCTTCCCAAGTCTTGTTGTAAATGATAATTTCATCCAAATACACCACAGCAAAATTATTGGTGAATGGTCACAGGATATCGTCCATCATCCTCATGAAAGTGGTTGGAGAATTTGTCAAACCAAAGGGCATGACCAACCATTCAAAAAGGCCTTCCTTTGACTTGAAGGTAGTCTTCCATACATTTGTCTGTTCTATCGGGACCTGGTGGTAGCCAAACTTCATATCAATATTACTGAAGTATTCCCCCCCCCCTACGTTGATCAAGGAGGTCATCGATTTGGGGAATCGAGTATCGTATTCTGATTGTGATTTTATTCAGAGCCTGGTAATCAATGTAGAGTCACTAGGTTCCATCTTTCTTCTGTACCAACACGATTGGGCTCCTGCAAGGTGATGAGCTGGGACAGATGTGCCCCTTGTGGAGAAGTTCTTGGATCTTTCACTTGATCTCCTCATTTTATAATGGAGAGTGATGATAGACTGGACCATTGGGAAGAGGTGCACAAAGGGTTAGATCGATGGGGTGCTTGACCTGACAGTGCAGAGGTACCCTGGTAGGTGAGGAGAAGATATATGAGTATTCTTCCACGACCTTATCTACTTGATTCTGTTGTGTGGAGAGGTCGACCATAGAGACCCTAGATGTGGTTGTTATCTTTCACTCATTCTGAGAGCGAATCATGAAGAGGACAAACTTCCCCATCTAAGAGATGACCTTCCTGTATTGCTTAGCAGAGATCAATGAAATATCACAAGGTGGGACTGCCTCGAGTAGCCTATACAATTTCTTGTTCAATGTAATAATAACACTATGAGGCCTAGACTCATATGCATCATGAAATTTCCATAAATAAGGTTGGCTCGAAATAACTTCACAAAATTTGAGAGGAGAAACATCACACAATACCTCGTCTTTGAATGGCTTGATGTCATACGACAATCAACACTGTTGGTTGATGTGGAGATCTCTTCCTTGGTCGAGCCATCCAATAGTGTAGGGTTGTGGGTGCATTGTTGTCGGAAGGCCCAACTGCTTGACAACCTCTGCTGAGATGAGGTTCTTCTGGCTAGCGCTATCAACGATGAAGTGCAGCGGGGTGCCTTTTACCCACATCTATGAATGGGAGAGACACTCTCCTTCTTTTGGCTCGTCTAGTTCACTAGGATGGAGCTTGGTGGTAAAAACGATGGCACTGGGTTCTACGTCAATGATCTGTCTTCCCCTTTCTGGTTCTAACTCAGAGTCAGAACCCGCATCTGAATCAAAGGATTTCACTTCGGCCACCAACGACTGCTTTGAGCAGCAGTCAGTAGTGTTATGCCAAGGGATCTTATGGAAGTTGCACCACTTCCCGGTATATTTCTTTGTCATTTCGATTTCCTTTGCTTGCGGCTTGGACTGGTTGTCCTGATACTGTCCATATTTTCTATGTCCTTTATTTTGTGGGTTGGGGCCGCCCTTTCCTGGCTTTTTCTATGAGGGGTTCCTAGGCCCAAATTTCCGCATCTTTTGTTTGAGCTTGTTCTCGATTTTGATGACATATCAATAGGCTACGCCTAAGGATGAGATGTCCAAAAATTACATTAATCCATTTCGGTCTGGTTGTATCTATGTAGAGAACCACGATACTTGAGCACCAGATGTCGCTCTGAATCTTTGATACCCAGCTTGGTGCACAAGGTATGGAAGATATTTGTGAACTCTGGCACTCCTTGGTCTCTTTCTTTCCACAGTGTGGTCCATTTGGTATACAAGCCACCATAACTTCTGAAAGGGTAATATTGTTCCTTAATAACATCCCCGAAGGATTCCTAGGTGGTCATGACTGTAAATAATGAGGATTCCTCGGTTTCCTTTTTCTCACAGAAAGTTTCCCACCAATATTTGACATGGGGAATGACTTTGAGGAGCGCAAAAGTAATCTTTTCTCTATTCAAAAAAAATATGGATAGAAAAATACCCCTCTAGTAGATTCAACCACTTGTCTACAACATCTACGTCTATCTCACCTTCAAATACAGGAATATCAAAGTTGATTTGTACCTTGAATGGGGCGGTGCCTCCACTCGAAGAAGATGCATCACCTGTTGGTAGTCGCCGAAGGATTTGCGTGAAACTATCCATCATCTCGCTCCTCTATTGCATGAGGGATTCCTCAAGAAATTTTTTAAAAGGATCTCCTATCCCTTCATCTTTCTTTTCTCCTGCCATGAGAGGTCGCTTGGGCATGCGAGAGATTTTGTCCTCAAGAGAAACAATCTCGAGACCCAATTCTTTGTACTCTGACCTCATTGGGGACATGCATTAAGATGACAAGGAGTAGATTGCTTTGATACCATTGATACTAATTTTATGAGAAGAATGAAGTGACTAAACATTATTAACAGATGCTTAACACAGAATAACAGAGATACAATAAAACTGGTTTTCTATTCAATAAGGAAATAAACTGAAACTATAAAATGCAGCGGAAAATAAGCTTCCTAGAATGGTGGCAGCTTATCTTGGAGGCTCTGAAGGCATTTTACAATAAACAAGAATGGTTACAATGCAGTGGAAAAAAATCTTTCTAGAATGGTTACAATGAGGCTCTGAAGGCATTTTACAATAAATAGGAATGTCAAAAACCCTATACATCCAAAAACCTAACCCTAGGAGATGAAGCGCCAAAAGTCATGTGGGCCCCATTTGGGTAAGTTAGTACATCAACTTTTCAGGGTCGTAACTTTTTCTATCTGAGGACTACAACTTTGATGTGAGTGATGTTGTTCCTCGTTTTCCCAAAAAAACATAGTCTAGGTCCTCAAAACAAATCCAGATGTTCAGGACCCAAAAACCTGCTAAAAATAGTAAATTACCAAAATTACGAGAAAACTATTTTGAGCCAGTTGGACAAGGTGTGTGGCCACCGATATCCACCTAGATCATAAACCCATCACCCGACAATCGGAACCACACCTTTTCACTTGGAATTTTGACCACTTTTGGGCATTTATGAAGGGTGACACTCCCATGTCCATGTTTTGGGGGTACCATCTCTCCCTTTTCTTTGTCCAGGGGTGCCACTAGTGCTTTGTATATAAATAAGATGGAGCGCCACTTTGGTTAGAGGAAAATATGGATATTCCCACCTTTTCCTAATGGCCAACTCTGAAGAGATGACATTGGTTTTGCTCGAATCATATCCTATGTCTTTATATTAGGATCAAATTCCAACTCATGGAGCCATACCCTAAACCAATTCCCTAATTATACCATGGTGGTTGAGCCTCCCCATCCTATAAATTGAAGTAATTTCCATGGTGAAGGGGGAAGTGTCACATACCCACTACCTCAATCAAATTTTTCTGGTCTTCTGTTGAATCGGAGCCCCCGAATTACCTATGGAGGCCTAACGCAAGCTAGCTCTTTCTCTCTCCCCGTTCCCATGTGGTCGTGGGTCATGGTCATAGTTCAAATAATCGCGGTGCCTCTTTGTATTTAGTGCCTTGGTGCTACAGGGGTGTTGAATCGTTTGAATCTACAACCGCCGAACCCCGATAGGGCTAGCGTCTGGCCAATAGGGATGAATCCCAACAGGGCTAGAGGACAACCAATGAGGACAGGCCCCGTTGCATGGTTAAGTGGAATACAGGTGGCAAAGGGGGAAGTGCGACACAGTAATTG
>SNQJ01S0035258.1:20604-39866 GCA_010110895.2 Picea sitchensis
ATTACAGATTTTAAATCGAAAACCTGAAAAAAAACCATTTGTGGGTTGTCCCATGACAACAAAGTTACTATTTTTCATTTTTTATAATCTTTTATGAGAAAGAAATTAAACAAAAAACTATCTAAGCTAAGCAACTAAAATAACAATTCTAACTATAAATCTGAACTATACATATATCTATCTAAACTACTTAAATGACACTAATAAATTAACTATCAAATAACAAATAGGAAATTGACATGAAGTAACGCTTCAAGTTTGTCCTGTATGCAATAGTTGATTTAGCTGTTCGGTGGGAGAAAAACTGCACCAGATTCTCCACAAGCTTCTTGTAAACAGGAAGCAGCTGTGCTCTTCAAATATAAATGACAGGACAAACAAGACATAAAAAATTACAACAATCTTATAATTTACAAATCATCACATTTAGATAAATCTGTTTGCAAAGATTTGTACGAAATGATTCATTTAACGAAGAAGATAAACCTTTAATTCATTAAATTGAAGAAAGGTAATTGTTGTACTTTAAAATAAGAGAAATCAGATATGGACGACACATAAACCAAATCACATCAACCTGCAACGAATTACAATAGCTAAAGTAGTCGATAATTAATTGCAAACTGATATGAAGAAAACTTGAAATAAAAGTTTGATATATTGAAAGCTAAAGCTGTTACAAGACATCAACTTTCATCCCAGTCTGTATCATTATAAATCCATAATCTGGTTCTCCCAACAGTGATGATGATGGGTTTATTACAAAAAATAAATGAGTTTATAAAGACCACAGGGTAAAGCATCCATGTGGGAATTATCAACCATTGTTTACAAAAAATCAGGGAATAATCTCCCAAGTCTCTATTCCTGACTAAAGCTAACAACCTATAACAAAACTAAATCAAAAAAGTATCTCCTAAACTGCCACAGCATGCCCAATTTGTCATTGAAATTCGTATGCACCTGAAAATGGACAAGAATAGACAAGTTTAGATGATATTTTATTGATAAAATTAACAAAAATCTAAATTTTAAGACTAGCTACAGAATCTTACGATTCTGTAGCTGGTCTAATTTGAAAACAGAACTGTTTTAAATCAATCCAGAACTAACATAATTATATTCAAACTATTAAACAAATATTTGATTACTAATTGAAAACCAAACGAATCATTCAAACCAAAACTTCTATGCTAATTGAGAGCAAATGAAATCATGTTTGAATCTATTTCAATCAAAACAGGCTGTAACCGATCAAGTAAATTTTTCATGCAATAGTTTATGTCAACTCAGCGCTTAACTAAATTGTTGTCGAATCAAAACGAAATTAACAAGATTGTTTAAATCCAAACTAACAGAGTTGTTTTTTTTTGTTTTTTGATTTAATAGATTACATTATATTTATTAAACCAATCATTGATATTGATGCATTGCATACATAAAGGATTATGCCAATTCAAGCATAAATTGAACTAACTTAGAACCGACACAATCCAACAACAACAAAATCGTATCAATCCAAAACATAGCTGTGTTTGATTTTAGCAAATAAATCTGCTGTACAGGTCGGATGCAATCATAATCTAAAATGGAAGCAAAACAGAATCATTCCTTAAATCTATTCAAACAGAACTAAACGAAAACAAACCCAATCGACTACCCTAATTCAAACCGACTAAAAAACAATCAATCGTTTATACTAATCTGAGAACAATAAAATCACATAACCAAATCATAGCTATATTTGATTTTAGGAAAATGAACCGATGCAAACAAAAATAGTTTATGCCAATTCCAAACGAAATCTTTCATGCTAATTCAAAATAGAAAAACGAAATCATTTCTGGTAATTGGAAGCTAACATAATTTTTTTTAATCTATTCAAGTAAACAGAACTAATCACTTATGCTAGTCGAAACCAAATCATACAAAATCAATGTGGAAAAAACCATACATGGGTTGTAAGAAAAACAAATTGGTCATGATAATTTTGAATTGACAAAGGCTGTTGTTGCTTCGACATTTCTGAAGACAATTGAACCGGTGGTTTTTTGTTTCTTCTCATTGGTCTGTAGCCTATCATTCTCCTTTGACAGCACTGTCACTCACTCCTCTAACGATTTGATCTTTGATTGCAACAGGGGAACGTCGGTGTAATAACGTTCTAGCCAAGCATTACATTGGGTACATGGTGATTGATTGGGCTTCGACATCACAGGTGAGGGTTCTTTTAATTTACCAGGGGTTTCATTGTAAAGCTTAATTCCTAGAAATTTAGGATCGTTTTTGAGGCACGGAGGTAAGTTAAAGACATAGTCATAGGGTTCCATAGAGCATAGGCCATGAGAATAGGGGTATTCCTCAATCAAGAAACATTCAATTTCGGAGTCCAAGTCCTCTCTCAACATTATTGGCTTCTGGTCAACATTTGGCTTGGGTTTGTTCCTATCACATCTAGATATCCATCATGCGTTCCTCTTTCCCTTACTGTTGAAAACAGTATCACCTTTGCCTTTCTTCCTCATAGGCTTCTTGACGACCTTAGTATTGTCTTTAGCACACGGGTTGGATATGGTATCGGGTAGGTCCTTGTCGGGGCAATCTGAGGGTTTGACAGGGGGTAGAAGGATGTGAAGTGGCACGGCTGGTCCAACCAATGTTTCAGTAACCACCACCTTGTCCAATTGGACAGACTCGGGAGTGGCAAAGCCATTCCTTGATAGGAAGGCTTTCCAACAGTCACCTTTAAGGCTCAAATGGTGGACGATAATAACTTTGATCAAGCAGTGATGAAAAAGGCTGCTATCAGCCTTCTCACGCTTGAATCTTTTGGACATCTTGTACAGACTATGTAAAAGATAATGTGGCATATTTAGAGGGTAGCCTATAAAATTCATCAATAACTGAAGATGATACAGAAATACCAAGCCATAACAACCTTCATAGGTCACAAACTGCTTAACAATTGCCAAAAGATCATGCCACCTGGGTTTGAGGGTAGTGATAGGCATACCTCTATCACAGCTAACAATCTTTCTCGATGTGAATAGTAGCGGCCACAAGACCTTGTCTACTTTGGAATTTTTAAACCACCTTTGCCCCGTAGCTGGTAAGCCCATAGCCGAGTTTAGGAATTCCTCATTAAGCTCGAGCTGTATGTCTCCGACCTTAGCCTTGCATCCGTCGAAGGTGAGGGAGAATTGTTGGGCAACCGAAAGGTTGAAACCCTCAAATCTCTGGATAAACACTAGCCAACCACTATTTTCCAAATCTTGACGAGCATTGTTGAACAACAGGAGTGTTTGGCTACCATTTGGCTCTATACGCACCACAGGTGCCATAGATAGGATACACAATGAGTAGGGTGAACGCACAAGGGTTTGAATAGGGTGAATGTCGGACCGATAGCTCACAGGCTTCCCCAAAAACCAACAGAGGTAACCCGGGATAGGAGGGAGACATTAATGCCCGAGTGTGTGAGGGTGGTGGAGCTAGATCAACCCATGCAAAATAGTCATTTCCCAATGTACAACCGACGATGCATATGGTGATTCAAATCACTATGTTAAAAACAATGCCACTCAAACAATTAATGAAATCTATGGTAAGTCGACCCAAAAATTTGCATAAGCATAGCGTTTGCATAGTTTTAAAACCAGAACAATGATTTGAAATCAACACCAAGGATTCGATCATATCAAATAGGTGTTTTCATGAAACCAATGTGTCAAGGAAATCGATGAAAGACTATAGAACATCAAACCACCAATGTATTAAGGACTCAATGACAGTCATTGTAATATCATCACAATCTTATAAAAATGAAATCATATTAACAACAAAAGAATGCCAAATGAGTAAAGATCTTGGTATATTGCCAACTGTGCGACTATAATTAAATTGGAAATGCAATGAATAGATAGAAAAGAGTAACCAAAATAATCCAGTGACGATTTTAATGTGACTTCAAAATCAAAATTTTCACACTTGCAGTCATGAAAATGAGAACAAAGGTAGGTGTGCAAATGCGCAAAATAATAGTGTTGTTTTATTCGAAAGATTGCTATGAAAATCAAGGGTTGCAAAACATTGTTGTAGGCAACTTATAAGGATAGGATAAAAATGCAAAATGGCTACCAACAATGGTGACACACTGGTAGAAGCAGTTATCTCTACCAAAAGAATGAATTCAGATTAGGATAATAGGAATAATTCCAACATAAATAACCAAAAAATTGTTTAAACATCATCAATGATCAAATATTCCAGCAGTGTTTAAAGGATGAAAACTGATAACAGTCTTAAGATAAGTGAGCCACGATATTAAAGATAAAATCCCCAATACTGTTGACAGAGCCACTGTTGCCAGCATGCGTCCATAGCCTCGACAAGGTTGCTATTTAACCCACTTTGATATTCGTATCCTGCCAAGAAGTTCCAGATCAGAATAAAGGACATGTTAAGGTTAAGAGGTTTCATATTTGCAAATTTTCATATACCCGACATTGCTTCGCTGCCAGCAGGCCTGTTCAGTACCCTGACGATGTTGTCTTAGCGTCATGCATGCATTTACCCGCTTCCAGCAGACCTGTTCAGCGTCCCGGCGGGTTTACAAGCACTTCCCACAACTCTTCTAATGATTTATTTTGTTTTTTAAAGATATATAGTTGAGCGGGGTGATGTTGAAAATTATGATATTTTAACATATATTTTTTTTTACAGACCTCAACAGAATTTTTTAGAACTGTCCTTTATTAACATCCAGAGATGGTTTATTTACAAAACCGACCTTCTAAGGCAGGGAGACATCTTCTAAGTCATTCCTTTTAGGAACAGGGACAACGTAAAAATATAATAGATGATCGTGACAAGCTTTACTCACAGATCGAAATCAGTTAACTTCTTTCAAACAACAGTCTTTGCTCAACACAGATGTAAATTTCAGAAGTATATAATTGATGTTTATACAATTTTTTAGTAGTCATTTCAGTGAAAGAATTTTATGTTTTCCTTGTCTAAACAGTTCCAAAACTCAGGTATGTGTATTTCCAGAAACAAAGACTGATCAGCGAAAAAGAAAAAAAATTCAAAACCAAAACAGTAAAAGTAAAGTAGACAAAAGAAAAATATGTACATAGTATACAAAGGGTTGTCATCAAGCGAAATATCTTTTCAGAACCTGGCCATTCACCGGATAGGTGTTAGGCTACCCCTCTAAACTCTGTAATCAGAAAGAGCTGGGACCCAATTTCTCAGCGATAAAAAATGGTCCAAGCCATAAATTTTGAAATTTCGTGTGCTCTCTTTTTCCCTCATGCGGTTTGTCCCATTTCAAGAGAAGATCACCTACTTCAAAGTTCCTATCAAAGGCAGATTTAGAATCAAACCAGCTTTTGACCACTAGTTGATGCTGATCTAATTTACGTTTAGCTTGGGCTCTTACCTCTTCTAGCTTCATTAAGGCGTTAATCCAGTTTTCCAAATGGGGACAGTCCTCTTCTTGTATTTTCTACGATAACTGTAGTGAGGGAAGAAGAATGTGTGGTGGCAGAATTTCTTCTCTACCATAGATGAGAAAGAAGGAAGAGTTACCTACAACAGTTTTTGGTGTTACCCTATCAGCCCAGATTGTGTTTAACAGTGCATTATGCCAGTTTTTGTGGTTCTCAGATACCGTTCTTTTGATGATTTTAATCAAGTTCTTATTTGTTGATTCTACCAATCCATTGCCCTGGGGGTAATAGCTGGCAGAATACTTCAATTTAATTCATTTTTCTAAAGCGAACTCGCTCATCTCAAGAGACAAAAAATAAGAAGTGTTATCGAATACTAAACAATCAGGGATACCAAAACGAGTAATAATATTCGAATTTAAAAAGGCAATTACCTGACTGGTATTCACAGTTCTTAATGCAGCAGCTTCAGACCACTTGGTGAAATAATCTGTGGCTGTTATGATAAACTTGTGTTGCTGTGAGGATGGTGGATTGATTGGACCTATAATATCAAGGCCCCACTACTGAAAAGGGTAGTCTACTGAAACAGGCTGCAAAGGAAAGGCTGGTTTCTGTAACCGCCCTGATGCTTTTTGACAAATAATACACTTACGGCACGAGGCATGGGCGTCTCTAAAAAGTGTGGGCCAGTAATAACCAGCTCTCAAAACCTTATGGGTAGTGGTGTCACCACCAAAATGCCCACCAGCTTCTCCTGCATGCAACTCTAGCAAGACTCTTTCTGCTTCGTCTTTCTCAAGACAATGCATCAGTACACCATCAAAATTTTGACAAAACAGAATACCATTAACCAAATGAAAGGAGGAAGACTTTAATCCTAACGCTCTTCTTTTAGTGGGGTCTAGGTGACAGGGGGCTGACCCATGTTCAAGACAGAATTTTATATCGTCATACCACGGACTGACAGAGTTTTGTGCACAACAGATTGCATTTTGATTGTGTTGTCCTAGGTTTGACATATCGTTTTCTTCTTGTTGTCCTGCTACTGAATCAGCAACTAACTTGCACAACCCTTGGCCTCTCATTATCTGAGCTGGGGTAATTTCTATGTCGTACTCCTGTAAGGAGGTAACCCAGTTCGCCCTCTTTTTGCCTAATTCTTTCTGTACCAACAGATTCCTAACGGCTGGGTAAGGGACAATAATTTTCGTCCTGGATTTCAAAAGATAAGACCGGAAGTGCTTGACTACTTTGAAAACAACGTAGGCTTGCTGATCTACCGCTGGGTAATTTAGTTTCACACCTTTGAAAGCAGAGCTCATAAAGGCAATGGGTACTTCATTGTTTTCGGCGTTCTTTTGAGTTAGTACGGCAACGTAGGAGCGGTCAGAAGCAAATGTGTAGAGCGAGAAATCTTGCGAAAATTCGGGGCTCATGAGAGAAGGAGCGTATATTATGGATTTTTTTATTGCATTAAAAGCTTGATTTTCTAAGGGTCCCCAATGATATTGTGCGTCTTTCTTAATTAGGTTCTGTAACGGTCTGACCATTTCGGAGAAACTGGGGATGAATCTCCTGACAAAGTTTATCTGGCCTAAGAAAGACTGCATAGACTTTTTGGATGTAGGAGGGGGGAGTTTCGAGATGACTTGAGTCCTTTCTGGGTCGATAATCATCCCTTTGCTTGACACAATAAATCCTAAGAGTTTACCTTGTTCTACTACGAATATGGATTTTTTAGGATTCAAGGAAATGTCGTATTTATGACATCGCTGTAGAACGACTCTTAAATGAGCTAGATGACCGATTTTGTTTTTAGAAAATATAGTAACATCATCTAAGTAAACTACGATGGACTAATTGATTAAGCCTCGGAAATCGATGTCCATCGCTCTCTGTAAAGTGGCACCGGCATTAATCAATCCAAAGGGCATTTTTCGATAAGCGTAGGTGCCCCATGGAGTGCGGAAGGTAGTTTTAAGTTGGTTTGGAGGAGACATCAGGACTTGGTTGTACCCTGAGAAACCATCCAATAAAGATAGCCTCTTAGAACCAGATACCTGTTGAAGGATCTGTTCCATGGGTGGGACAAGATAGTTGTCTTTATCAGACGCTCTATTAAGGTTTCGGAAATCGACGCATAGTCGAATTTCCCCACTTTTCTTCCGGACAAGGACAAGGTTAGAAACCCATTGAGTGTGCCTAACTGGGAAAATTATCTTAGCATTTAGGAATTTATTTAATTCTTTTTTGACGGTCACTTAGGGTGCATTTTTCTTAATTTTTGTTGAAAGGGCAAGGTTTGGGGTTTCATAGGAATGACATGTTGTATGATGTTAGGGTCGAAAGTTTTAAGGTCATCACACATCCACGCAAAAACATCTTTAAATTCTTTCAACAATTTAATAAATGAAACTTTTTCTTTTTCAGAACACCCAACCCCTAAATTAATGCACTGCGGATTATCATTAGTTCCTAAGTTTATTTTTTCATATGATAAAGAGGAACTATTGGTTTTACAGTTGACCGATTTTTTGAATTTATCTTGAAGATCATAAAACTTCTCTAATCTAACTACAGATTTAGGGATCGAATTTACCATGTTCGATGAAGATTCAAGAATTCTCGGATCTGGTATTATCGTGAAATCGCGCAAATTGTCGTCGTGAGTGCATTCGTCGATCACCACACCTTGAAAAGTTTCTTCCATATGCAGGAAGCTAATAATTTGCTGATCGTCGTCGAAGACTCTCCAATTTGTGATGTTGTCGGGAACGGATGGCCTAAACAATAGTTCGACGGAGAATGCGTCTGGGGACAAGCCTTCTGCAGGAAAGAGTTTAGAAGCTACGTTAGCTAATAGATCAGCTTCATAATTATTCAATCTAGGAATAGAATTTATATTAAAAGAAGAAAATTTATTCATTAAATTCCATACCTCGGATTGGTAGCTTTTAAGATGCGGAGACAAACAGTGGATAGAATCTCTTACCTGTCTAACCACGATTTCAGAATCGCCAAAAACAATCAAGTTTTGAATGTTCATATCTAAAGCTTTTCTGAGGCTCTGCAGTAAAGCCTCATATTCTGTTGTGTTATTAGTACATTCAAAATCTAACCTACATGCAATTAGGTTTTGTTACTTGAGGGATCAATAATAGCGCAGCCTGCACCAGCTCCTTCTTTGGACTTTGACCCATCAAAATAAAGAGACCAAATTTGTTTTTTATCGGGTGCATGAGACCATTGTGTAGAAGCTGCTGGCTGCACATATGCTACAATCTCAAATTGTTGTTCTGGGTTGGTGATAGCTGAAGTTTCGGCCACGAAATTGTCGAAAAAGGTATCCATCCCTTGTATTTTGGGTGAATCAGCAGAAGGTGTAAATGGATCATTGGGATCGTTCAGATCGGTGACCATGAACTTAAGGTAGCGTTCACGATATACCTTGATTTTGTTGGGCTTGCCATTTTTTGGAAGCCACAGGTGAGACCAATCTGTCGTGAAATAGCCATGTAGCTGCTCCGACCAGTCCCTGCTTAAAAATAGACCATACACTTCTGGAATATCCACAACAATAATATCAATAACTTGGTGAACTTTGGGGTTACACGATAATCTTATAAGCACATTTCTTAATTCACCTATGACTTTGACACTAGTTCGATCAAGTTGGATGATTTTTAAAGTAGATGGCTCAACTTCAGCATTAATCTTCTGGCACACAGACCATGGCATCACATTGGATGATGCCCCTGAGTCTACCATACAATTGTGCACGTTTCTATTAAAGATTTCAAAATTTAACAAAAATGGAGGTACATTCCTGCGAGTACTAAGTGTGGAAGCTTGCGGTTTTTTACTCGTAGTTTCTAAAGCTAATTTATCTACATTTGTTACATTATTTATAGGAAGGCTTCCTTTATCATGAGAATCGGGATTGTTTTTAGTGGAAGTCTTCTGAGGAACTTTGTTCTGAACAACCTTGTTCAAATTACCATTTTTGCTATTCTCTGCAATATTTTGTAACATTTTTTGTAGCAGAAATGAAAATTTTAATAACTCATAAACATAAATGTTGGCCCTTAAATTTTTAAGATCTTCAACTAAATCATAATCTAAGTTGGGGTTCACATGACTCTATTTGGTTTCGGCTGGTTTAGATTGCTTTGGGGGAAAAGTCGTAGTGTTTTCGGAAGAAGGTTTGTTTGTTGTCTTACTCCTAGTATTGTAGGGATGAACTGTCTCGAAGTTAGCTTGAAAGATGCTATCCGAGAAATGTCCAAAAATGTTCGGAGAAGATTCTTCTTCTTGAACTGTCTCTTGTTCAACAACCTCCTCATGAATCTCAGNTAAAATTGTTCGAAGGGTGTATTGCAAACTTTCTAGATTAAGGCCCTCAGTAGTTGGATTAGGTCGGTTGGTGGGAAAAGGCTTCCTGAACGAGGGTTTGTAGGGACCTTTGCTTGAAGAAGATTCTTCGGCCGTCCTTTTCAAATCTATAACATGGTTTGACAGTTTTTGAACGACTTTAGTTAAGTTTTCTAAATCAGAGCTTTCAGGTTGTGCTTTATTTTGAGCAGGTCTAGGGAGGATTTTGATCTTCTTTTTGGAAGATGAACTAGTGTTTGTTTCGCTGCTAGTAGTGTCTTTTAGACTAAGTATGTCTTTTTCAATCTGGCTGGCCTCTTCGAAGGCCTCTAACAATGTGGCTTTCTTAGATCATTTAACCCAAATGGCTATACTTTGATGTAAGGCTTTAGTATAGTATGCTATGATAAGATTCTTGGCAGGCATGGAATCCGTAGGGATTCGGTTCTTAAGTGTTAAGAATCTTTGATTAAAGTCTTTAATTTTCTCTTTTGGGTTCATTCTTAAGTTAGAAAGCTCCATGACTAGGACTTCCAGAGACTTACCGTCTTCGAATTTTTCCAGAAAGCATGATTCAAATTTCTCCCAAGACACAATGGTATGGGGTTGTTGGGAAAAATACCAGGTAGAGGCATTGCCCTCGAAAGTGTAGGGGAACAACCTACAGACTATGTCTTCATGCTCGACATTGCGGAGCCTAATGGCTAACATAAACTTTTTAATGTGATCTTCAACGATTTGTTTAGAGTCAGGGTCAAACTTAGGAAGCCACTTCTCTGGATGTTTGGGTAAGGGATGTTGTGCTCTAGGTATGGATACTGCATCCTGGTCGAGCCAAGGTCTGGCAGGATTGTTCTGGTTGGCCATTGGTGTAGGCGGTGTGGAAGGCTGAGAAGGAGAACTGCCTTTTTTAGAGGATTCTTCTCTAGAAGAAGAAGGGGATGATGGAGGTGGTGAGGGTGGTATTCCAGATCCTCCTGCAGCAGGAGTGAGGATCGGATCTGTAGGGTTCAAAGTAAGGTTAGTGCCTCCAAACTGTTCTCTGATATCAGAGAAATCTAAAGGTTGGTCCAAGGGCCTATTTGGTTTCCTTAAACAGGCGAAGGCACTATGTGTTCTTAAGAGAGATTGTCGGACAATCTCTTGTACGTCACCACCTGTAGGATTTAGGGTTGCTGGTTCGACTGTGATCCGTAGATCGTCGTTTGATGTGGTTGTTGTTTGAGGGGGGATGTTGCCGTTTGAATGACTTCTTGTCACTATAGGTGACTGGTTAGGTGGTGGAGGAGTCTTACAATCGCCTCGTGCCATTAATAAATTTTAGGCCCTCCTTCTAGCGCCATTTGTTGGCGGGCGAAAATGAACGCTCGCCAACTGGAAGAGTGGGTCCAGTACGGGGTTGTCTAAATAACCCAAGCCACTTGGGATGATCCACCCTGACAGGTTTAGCGGCTCCGTTGGCCGATCTAAGTCCTAGGAAAACAAAAGAAAACTACACTAAGGAACTACTCTAAATGAAAACAATAGCTAAAGCAAACTAATAAACAAATCTGAAATATCTATATATACAGTCTAGTGTCTAATAATAATTTTATGAAATTAAATGTTGGACTATTAACAGAATTAAATCTTAATCACAAATGTACAATATTTACAAATTACAGATTTTAAATCGAAAACCTGAAAAAAAACCATTTGTGGGTTGTCCCATGACAACAAAGTTACTATTTTTCATTTTTTATAATCTTTTATGAGAAAGAAATTAAACAAAAAACTATCTAAGCTAAGCAACTAAAATAATAATTCTAACTATAAATATGAACTATACATATATCTATCTAAACTACTTAAATGACACTAATAAATTAACTATCAAATAACAAATAGCAAACTGACCTGAAGTAACGCTTCAAGTTTGTCCTGTATGCAATAGTTGATTTAGCTATTCGGTGGGAGAAAACCCACACCGGATTCTCCACAAGCTTCTCGTAAATAGGAAGCAGCTGTGCTCTTCAAATATAAATGACAGAACAAACAAGACATAAAAAATTACAGCAATCTTATAATTTACAAATCATAACATTTAGATAAATTTGTTTGCAAAGATTTGTACGAAATGATTCATTTAACGAAGAAGATAAACCTTTAATTCATTAAATTGAAGCAAGGTAATTGTTGTACTTTAAAATAAGAGAAATCAGATATGGACGACACATAAACCAAATCACATCAACCTGNTTACAGATTTTAAATCGAAAACCTGAAAAAAAACCATTTGTGGGTTGTCCCATGACAACAAAGTTACTATTTTTCATTTTTTATAATCTTTTATGAGAAAGAAATTAAACAAAAAACTATCTAAGCTAAGCAACTAAAATAATAATTCTAACTATAAATATGAACTATACATATATCTATCTAAACTACTTAAATGACACTAATAAATTAACTATCAAATAACAAATAGCAAACTGACCTGAAGTAACGCTTCAAGTTTGTCCTGTATGCAATAGTTGATTTAGCTATTCGGTGGGAGAAAACCCACACCGGATTCTCCACAAGCTTCTCGTAAATAGGAAGCAGCTGTGCTCTTCAAATATAAATGACAGAACAAACAAGACATAAAAAATTACAGCAATCTTATAATTTACAAATCATAACATTTAGATAAATTTGTTTGCAAAGATTTGTACGAAATGATTCATTTAACGAAGAAGATAAACCTTTAATTCATTAAATTGAAGCAAGGTAATTGTTGTACTTTAAAATAAGAGAAATCAGATATGGACGACACATAAACCAAATCACATCAACCTGCAACAAATTACGATAGCTAAAGTAGTCGATAATTAATTGCAAACTGATATGAATAAAACTTGAAATAAAAGTTTGATATATTGAAAGCTAAAGTTGTTACAAGACATCAACTTTCATCCCAGTCTGTATCATTATAAATCCATAATCTGGTTCTCCCAACAATGATGATGATGGGTTTATTACAAAAAATAAATGAGTTTATAAAGACCACAGGGTAAAGACTCCCTGTGGGAATTATCAACCACTGTTTACAAAAAATCAGGGAATAATCTCCCAAGTCTCTATTCCTGACTAAAGCTAACAACCTATAACAAAACTAAATCACAAAAGTATCTCCTAAACTGCCACAGCATGCCCAATTTGTCATTAAAATTCGTATGCACCTGAAAATGGACAAGAATAGACAAGTTTAGATGATATTTTATTGATAAAATTAACAAAAATCTAAATTTTAAGACTAGCTATAGAATCTTACGATTTTGTAGCTGGTCTAATTTGAAAATATAACTGTTTTAAATCAATCCAGAACTAACAGAATTATATTCAAACTATTAAACAAATATTTGATTACTAATTGAAAACCAAACAAATCATTCAAACCAAAACTTCTATGCTAATTGAGAGAAAACGAAATCATGTTTGAATCTATTTCAATCAAAACAGGTTGTAACCGATCAAGTAAATTTTTCATGCAATAGTTTATGTCGACTCAACGCTTAACTAAATTTTTGTCGAATCAAAACGAAATTAACAAGATCGTTTAAATCCAAACTAACAGAGTTGTTTTTTTTTTTTGTCCATTGTGTCCAATCATAATCTAAAATGGAAGCAAAATAGAATCATTCCTTAAATCTATTCGAACAGAAATAAACGAAAACAAACCCAATCGACTACCCTAATTCAAACCGACTCAAAAACAATCAATCGTTTATACTAATCTGAGAACAATAAAATCGCATAACCAAATCATAGCTATATTTGATTTTAGGAAAATGAACCGATGCAAACAAAAATAGTTTATGCCAATTCTAAACGAAATCTTTCATGCAAATTCAAAATAGAAAAACTAAATCATTTATGGTAATTGGAAGCTAACATAATTGTTTTTAATCTATTCAAGTAAACAAAACTAATCGATTATGCTAGTCGAAACCAATACATACAAAATCGATGTGGAAAAAACCATACCTGGGCTGTAAGAAAAACAACTTGGTCATGATAATTTTGAATTGACAAAGGTCGTTGTTGCTTCGACATTTCAGAAGACAATTGAACCGGTGGTTTTTTGTTTCTTCTCGTTGGCCTATAGCCTGTCATTCTCCTTTGACAGCACTGTCACCCGTTCCTCTAACGATTTGATCTTTGATTGCAACAGGGGAACGTCGGTGTAATAATGTTCTAGCCAAGCATTACATTGGGTACATGGTGATTGATTGGGCTTTGACATCACAGGCGAGGGTTCTTTCAATTTACCAGGGGTTTCATTGTGAAGCTTAATTCCTGGAAATTTAGGATCGTTTTTGAGGCACGGAGGTAAGTTAGAGACATAGTCATAGGGTTCCATAGAGCATAGGCCATGAGAATAGGGGTATTCCTCAGTCAAGAAACGTTCAATTTCGGAGTCCGAGTCCTCGCTTAGCAATATTGGATTTTGGTCAATGTTTGGCTTGGGTTTGTTCCTAACACATCTGGATATCCATCGTGCATTCCTCTTTCCCTTACTGTTGACAAAAGTATCACCTTTTCCTTTCTTCCTCACAGGCTTCTTGACGACCTTAGTATTGTCTTTAGCACACGGGTTGGCTATGGTATCGGGTAGGTCCATGTCGGGGCAATCTGAGGGTTTGACAGGGGGTAGAAGGATGTGAAGTGGCACGGTTGGTCCAACCAATGTTTCAGTAACCACCACCTTGTCCACTTGGACAGACGCGGGAGTGGAAAAGCCATTCCTTGATAGGAAGGCTTGCCAACAGTCACCTTTAAGGCTCAAATGGTGGATGATAATAACTTTGATCAAGCAGTGATGAAAAAGGATGCTATCAGCCTTCTCACACTTGAATCTTTTGGACATCTTGTACATACTATGCAAAAGATAATGTGGCATATTTAGAGGGTAGCCTATAAAATTCATCAATAACCGAAGATGACACAGAAATACCAAGCCATAACGACCTTCGTTGGTCAAAAACTACTTAACAATTGCCAAAAGATCGTGCCACCTGGGTTTGAGGGTAGTGATAGGCATACCTCTATCACAGCTAACAATCTTTCTCGATGTGAATAGTAGCATCCACGACACCTCGTCTACTTTGGAATTTTTAAACCACCTTTGCCCCGTAGCCGGTAAGCCCGTAGTCGAGCTTAGGAATTCCTCATTAAGCTCGAGTTGTATGTCTTCGACCTTATCCTTGCATCTGTCAAAGGTGAGGGTGAATTGTTGGGCAACTGAAAGGTTGAAACCCTCAAATCTCTGGATAAACACCAGCCAACCACTATTTTTCAAATCTTGACGAGCATTGTCGAACAACAGGAGTGTTTGGCTACCATTTGTCTCTATGCGCACCACAGGTGCCATAGATAGGATACACAACGAGCAGGGTGAATTCACAAGGGTTTGAATAGGGTGAACGTTGGACCGATATCTCACAGGCTTCCCCGAAAACCAACAGAGGTAACCCGGGATAGGAGGGAGGCATTAATGCCCAAGTGTGCGAGGGCGGTGGAGCTAGATTAACCCATGCAAAATAGTCATTTCCAAATGTACAGCCGACGGTGCATATGATGATTCAAATCACTATGTTAAAAACAATGCCACTCAAACAATTAATGAAATCTATTGTAAGTCGACCCAAAAATTTGCATAAGTATAGCGTTTGCATAGTTTTAAAACCAAAACAATGATTCGAAATCAACACCAAGGGTTCGATCATATAAAATAGGTGTTTGCATGAAACCAATGTGTCAAGGAAATCGATGAAAGACTATAGAACATCAAACCACCAATGTATTAAGGACTCAATGACAGTCATTGTAATATCATCACAATCTTATAAAAATGAAATCATATTAACAACAAAAGAATGCCAAATGAGTAAAGATCTTGGTATCTTGCCAACTGTGCGACTATAATTAAATTGGAAATGCAATGAACAGATAGACAAGAGTAACCAAAATAATCCAGTGACGATTTTAATGTGACTTCGAAATCAAAATTTTCACGCTTGCAGTCGTGAAAACAAGAACAAAGGTAGATGTGAAAATGCGCAAAATAATAGTGTTGTTTTATTCCAAAGATTGCGATGAAAATCAAGGGTTGCAAAAAACTGGTGTAGGCAGCTTATAAGGATAGGATAAAAATGAGAAATGGCTACCAACACACTGCTAAAGGCAGAACAACAAGGGGGCTCTGGAATGAAACCTCAGCCGTAGATCTAGGCAGGTGGACTCTGGCCATCCATATCTGCTCGTTACTTACCTTAATGTGCATTCGTGCCCTGGCTTAAAGCCGACATCTCTTCCTCACATCTAACGGTCGTTACAGACCCTGAGATCCTCCAAAAGAATCTCGTCCGTTCATCGGGGTTTATCATCATGAGAGTCTGAACTCTCGATCACAGGACTCCCGAATTCTCGATCCCGATGCGGTTAATCTCTCAACACGTAACCTCCGTAAATCGGGCGGTCCAGATCTGTCCCAAGATTTCCACCATGGAAAGTCCCAATCTCTCATCACTAGGACTCCCGATCCTGTGATTCCGATTCCCCAAAATGGGTAATCTCATGACACGTGGCCTCCATCAATCGGACGGTTCAAATCTATCCCGGGGTTTTCGCCATGGAAAATATCGAACCCTCGTCACTAGGACTCCCGAGTTCGTGATTCCCGATTCCCCGAAATGGGTAATCTCATGACACGTGGCCTCTGTCAATCGAAAGGTTCAGATCTATCACGGGGTTTTCGCCACGAAAAATACTAAACCCTCGTCACCAGGACTCCCGAGTTTGTGATTCATGATTCCCCGAAATGGGTAATCTCATGACACGTGGCCTCCGTCAATCGGATGGTTCAGATCTATCCCTGGGCTTTTTCCCCTATACACTGGGGTTTTAACCCTCAGGTAACTCCTGACAGATCCAACGACTGTCGAGTTTTCCAGCCGAGATCTGACAGCTCAGATTGGTTCCTACCCATGCATTCTTCCACGACTCCCTGGACGTGGAAAAATCAATGGTCCAAATACTCCCATGGACCTTGGAGATCTACGGTGTCGATCTCTTCGCTACCCACGAGGACACAGAGAAACCAAGTGGTAAGGCGTTTAACACCCTACTTTATCCTACCAATCTAACGGTCGAGTGTGACCGCAGATTTCTCGACGGAATCTCGTTCGTCGATCAAGACCTATTTAGGGTCAAGGTACTTAACCTTCCAGCTTCTTCTTCCTATCTGACAGTCGTGAGTGACCACAGATCTCTCGACAGGATCTTGTCCATCGATTTGACACTTATTAGGGATAAGGCACTTAACACTCCATTTTTGACACTTATCAGGGATAAGGCACTTAACATTCTCTTTCCCGGTTCTTGATGGACTTTTCAAGGAGGGTATCTCTATGGGGAGGTTTTTACCCAGGGTACTATCTGAGGCATATAAGGGTACCTTTTTCCCATGAATCAGACATGTGGTCTGAATTAGGTCGGTAAACATATAAATAGCAATTTATGAAGACATAAGCCATACGTAATCTTTCCATTATAAACATGCATCTACTAGTATTGATCAAAACACCATACAGACATTCTTACAATGAAATCATTCACAGTTTCACAGCTTATGGGCATAATTATCAGAATAAACATATATATTTCAAGATGCCATAGGAAAAACACTTATCAGAAATAACACCAGGGGTTAAGAAACTGCTGAGAGGGGTGCTCATTTCCACCCAACCGTAGGCTCAGCGACTCCTAGCGGATTTACCACTAGCCACCCCCGAGCTGATTCCACGATGCTGTGAGACTGTGTCTCTGTCTGCCAATGACCAAAAGAGAAGGTTACTCTCCTTCTTCTCTGCTATCACTCACTCTGCATATTTCCAGAGTTCTCTTCCTCCCCTCGCGTCTGCCCCCAATCGCTTCTACCCCACGCCTTATCCTCTTGCGAGGTTGCATGTGGCGCGATTTCCCTCGCAATGGTCAGTCATGATGGCTCTACGGATGGGCGGTTCACCTCCCCATCCCTTATTAATTCTTGAGGATCCATCAACCTACCAGCCTGCAAGACATTTAATTCAGGGCCAGCGAGCCGCTTTTGGTTCTCCGGGCCAGTGAAGTCCAAATACGGTATTAATTCTCGGTGGAAGTTAACGCCACCTTTCCAGGTGCCTTCCACTGCCATCGTGGTCTCTTTTTCTATACATCCCCTCTCAGAAGCCCTGCAATATAAATTCATAATGTTATTCACATTCATTGACCTTTTCCAAAAGGTCCATTCACCTCACATATTCACATTCATGAGTTTGCCATAGTTTTGGCTAGTCCGGTTATTTTTACAAACTGGGGGAAACAGGATGTTACAGGAAGGAATTCATTGAATAATCATCATTTTGATCGTAAGAGATTCATGTAATGGGATGGAAGAGGAGAGATTAGAGAATTTATTGCATTGTCAAATGTGATTTTCAAGTACTTTCCTTCATTATCTTTCCAATTAATATAAACTTGGCCTATTCCCTTCAAGTTCATGTGTTTTGCACCTACTTGTCTGTTGTTGTTTCAATATTCATATATAGGTTTGTTTTACCTAATCACATAGAGTAGAAGAAAAAGTTTCTTTTTTGGTCATTGTAGGACTTCATTTTCATTAAGGAGCTTGGATATCAAGCCCAAATATTGGAGCAATGAGGACAAACATCGAAACAAGGTACACCATATTCTTCTTCCCTCTTATTTGATTGGTTTAATTAGATCTAAAATGAAAGTAGCAACCACTTGTTCTATTCTGTCTTTATACCAAAGAAGGGGTCTTGGTCCAAAGGGGAGCTTAACATATCCACAGGGTAATATTTCTCATAACAATAAGGAGATGTAGTTATGTGTTTACAAAGAAGAAAAAACAACCAGTTTCACATGTATTAAAATTAATTGGTTTGGAATTCACCTAATGGTCTCTTTTTCTATTTTTCTACATCATGCACAAGTCTAGGTGATTCTTACTAAATTTAATAAGTTTACTTATCATTATTTTATCTTCTAAAATTATCATGACCCATTATGAATCCATGCATAGGATGATGTCATGTTGATTAATTGGGTTGGTTGTCATTGATGTCAACCCTTGAAGAAAGTCTGGTAGTGAATTCTGGTAGCACAAAGGTTTGGGTAATGAAACCAAGTTTGTTTGATGGATAATGGTATGTGTTTTGATATATTTGTAGGTAAGACTATTCTAGATGGATAATACATGTCATGCCATTTTTGGTGATATGTGGAACGTCACATAACTCCTCATGGTTAGAGATTTATGGACATGTGAAGTTGGAGAACCCTCATGAGTCATCTAGAAGCCCTAAAAGGTCAAAGTAGTCAAAGTGTTTGCAAAGAAGAAATTATTTAAAT